>JASANE010013998.1:0-56780 GCA_030248225.1 Trileptium ribeirensis
TTAGGAAGTTGCGCCATGCAGCTGCGTCACCGGTTATTACACCTCAACCGACTTGTAAGACTGGACATGGAGCCCCACACCGATGAAAATTGGAAATTACGTTGAAACCCAACCAGCAGATATTATATGCTAAAATTTTGACGGTTATGACCGTCCGGGAATAGGAGGCCCCTGGCTGCACGTTCAAGTTAACCAGTTATTAAGACAAAAATCAAAAATCTTAAGTCTACCTGATTTTAGCTACATGTTAAGTAATGGTCAAAGGAAATCGCCATTCACAAACAACCTATTTTACACTTACGGAAGTTTTCGGGCTTACCAAGAACGACGGATACCGGGTTACTTTAATGGCCCGCACCCGTCTAGGGCAGAATAATCCGGGAGTAACCGGAGCATGTTGGTAAAACATTTTGAGACTATTGCTGGACGCCAAAATCGCCCCGGACAACGATGAACTTCGCTCGTAACTCATAGAGACAATCGCCACTTACGCTAAGTTGGATTGTCAACGCCGAATCCGAATGTTACCTCTTATATATTTAGGACATACTATATATAAAATATGTATATGTATATATATGTGTGTGCCCCTTGGACGACTCTTTCAGGTAAAATCGCCTCGTTCCCTTAGCCCCGTTGCAGTATGCGACTAATGCAAGCCCCCCCCCCACCTTCCGACATCTTCGTTGTCCCACCCCACTTTTGAACCGGTGCATGCGACCCCTCGTTTTGTTCATAGTGACTAGTTGAGTCCAAAGACGCGTGCCGGACCTCCGCCCGGATCCCCGCTGACTCGCTGTAGTCACTCAAAGGTGCCTTGAACGCCGTTACCAACCACTGATGGGCACCGATAATTCGAGATTTTTCTCTGAACTCCAAAATGGGCGAGCCGCCCCTCATTGGATTCGTCTCGACGAAAGATCTCCAAAAATACCCGGTTGGTCACGGTCCGCCCCCCCCGTTAACTCGGGATAACCGGTGAAAGCGCCCCTGCCGTAGTCGCTACTCTCGCTACTCGCTGTAATTTTAGTACCATTTTCACCCTTGCCGCCCTGGTAACGATATCACCCCTCATTCGAATCGCCGTGTAGCCTTGAGTCCAACGATACCCAGCGGGCGTCGCTCCGCCTAACCGTTAACGCAGGAGAGCGCACTAAAGCCCCCATACTAAAATACATCAGAACCCATAAGTGGGTCTCGGCCCACTACTACGTCCTTCCCCTCTCGTGTTTGGTATCAATCGGCCCCGTTCTTCGTCCTGGGACCGAATCTCACCCCAGACCCTCGAAAATCTCCCAGGATTCCCCTTGTCCCGCTTCCATTCCCACGCCCTCTTCGTGTCCTCACTGTTTCGTCTTCTTGTCATCGCTCTCTTTAACCGACACTTTTGGTCGGTGGTTTTTGTTGTTGTTGTTGTTGGTGTGTTGTGCGTGTGTGTTTATCCTGAGCGACCTTTCTGTCGCTCAGGACGCCGTTATGTCTACTGTGGTAGTGTGTGTATTTGTGTATGTGTATGGGTGTAAATATATGTTTGTATATATTATATTTATATTTATATATATCCATACATATGTATATGTATATATATGGACACAGAGAAAACGGACGAACGAGGACAGCACGTACTATAACTCACTAAATTTCAGAGTTTTACGGACGGACTGGACGCCGATGATCAGGACGGACGGGGGGTGCATTTCAGGCCCTCCCGTGGGTCTCTGGGGTCTCAGAACAGGACCCACACCCCACTAGGAGTCCCTTGGAGGATGCTCCATCCCCAACTTCGAAATGGGACGATTCCCGCCATTGACTCCCCCTAGAGCGTGTGAAAACCAGCTAAGTCAGCTAGGAACCACAAGCGAAATTGATTTTTCTCGATGTTCTGCTGTGTTCTCGCGAATAGGGTCACTTTCCACAACGCGTTCGAGTCCAATCGATGAGCGGCACATTGAGATCACAAAGGAGAGATCGTTGTATGCCGACCCAATTAAGACAGGAAAGCTTAAACACTCAAAAGACGGGACAGATTGCAACTTATGAGAACATTGCAGGAAATTGGGTGGCGATTCAACCATCTTGGAACAGGATGTTGTCTTAAAGACGTGGGCGTTGGATTGGATTTCAAAGAACATCCGGCGCTAATTACAGGAAATTCAAACTTGAAAGCTCATATGTCATGGGAAACTCGGGGCTAAAATCATAGATGGTCAACTTCCGAATACTCGGAAGATTCAAACTTGATGTCGGCAAATCTAATTGAAGCGACTCTATTTAAGAACATCGACGGCTTACGGTAGCCGTCAGAATTTAGACTTCCGGAAATGTCCCCCATTGGACCCTGAATGAAAACCCCAAAAAAGTGGGCGTCAAGAAATTGCCAACGATTGGACGGCGACAAAATCACCATCCTAATATACAGGCAGAAAATTCGAGGCGACGACCAACGCGTCGACTCGTCGAATCAGTTGGACTTCGACAGCGCGGAGTTCGGTCGACTTTACTGACCGGCTCCGACGAATTTTCTCTATTGTTTTTACTATCGGTTTAATGCTTTCCGGTGTTTTCCTTGTTTACGATTGGATTCGACGACCGAAGGACCCGCTTGGACCTCTTTGGCCTTGCGGAAGGGGACTAGCACTCGCTGTCCCGGATCGACCATTGTAAGTCAGGAGAGCCGAGCGCATGGGGTTTAGTTTCCCAGTATGTAACAGTGACAGACCATTCGCCGAGCGAGAATTTGCATGATAGTAGCATGAACCTTCTCTTTGTAGGGTGATTTTATGGTGATCATCGAGCGCCCGCTTTCGCTCTGATCAGCTACGCTGTTCGAATTGCTTGACTAACCTTCCTGCGTCGAGTCCCGTTTTAGGCGTTTTGGAGATTGCACGGAATTGCTGTAGAGCCTAGGACCAATAGCCTAAGTCCGCCTGATTCCCCGTGGTCTTAGGTAGGACACACAAAAATGGACGCTTCTCGTCCAGATTTTACATGACTTGCTGCTTTTGGGTTAGGGTTATCGAATATTCCTGAGCCGACCACGGTAAAATTTTCTCGAACGTGCACGCCACTGAAGTAGGAACTTACTTAATGGTTCGTTGTTTTGGTTTCCAAATTTGTAGTTTAGTTGATCGTTCAACGGCCATGCCGTGTTTGGGCTTGAACCGAAACGCAGATTAGGAACGGAGGACTAGCCTCCGTTGGGCTTTAGGAAGCCCTTCAAATTTCTTTTATTCTATTGAGTTATGAAAATTTGGGAACTCAAAAGATTAAACAAATTCCAGGTAACGTGGCTTGAGCATAAGGTGTTCGCCGTTCCCAAAGGAACGCTGGTAATGGCTTATCTCGGTTTTATTTTGCTGTTGTTTCACAATATTTTGGATGTGTTCGGATTAATAAAATCTTGTAGGAACATTGCTCCAGCTTTGAGGTAAACATCGTTGGTATCACACATAAGCACTCGCTTCACGGTGACGACTGACCGGAAAATGCTAGGTAATACCCCGTTCCCCAAAATACCCCAGTGCGCGGCCAACAGGGCAAAGCCCCTAGCCGACTAAAAATTCCGTTCACCCCAGCTGATGCCGCGTGTGGACAGTTTGATTTTAAAACTTCAGTTTGGTGTACTCTAAAATAGGCCACCGAAACAATCAAATTTACAAATGTTCACCATGGTGTAGCAGCATGGTTCTCTCTCGAGGAAAATGTCTGCAGATAAGCATGGTTAAATAGGCCGAGGGCTGGCACTATGGCAGTTTTCAATTAATCTAGTCGCCTAGAAAACTAATCGCCCCGCTCTAGCCGTTTAGGCCCCAAACCGAGCAAGCACAAAACCCCGTTTTTCTTTTGGAGCGAGTTGATCGCTGAGTTTAGCTTGTTTTTAATTTTTATCCTGGTTTGCCCGTTAGGCTATGTACCCTGTCTGCTCAGATTCAGTTTTTCACAGTTTCAGCACTTGCTAGTTCATTTTTCCTTTGTCATGAATCGATCCTGCACGGGGAAATTCAGCCCGCTGCAGAATCCTATGTATTAACCAGTCAGCCATAGGAACACAACGACATCGACTATTATGTCGATGATAACTCAACTGCATTACAGTGCAGCGAGGCACTGCAACGTTGCAGTGTATAGGAAAAGAACTCAAATAGAGAGAGGCAACGCGAAAACGCAACGAGACAATGAAAGACGTAAAAGCGTCCAGGGCTGACTGCCCCCGGCCCGACTGTTCTAAACGACCCCAAGAGTAGGAGATAAGGCCGAGTTGCCCCTCGGCTAGGTGCGTCCAGCCTGTGAACCATGCCCCCACCAAAATTCCAGTGAAAATGATAAAATTGAAATCAATCAAGTGGGTTCGCCCTGAGGGCGGCCTCGTGCGTTGCCTAGAAGGACGCCTCATGCCGGGTGACATCATGACCTCGTTCCCCCGGTCTAGATTCGATAAACTATTCCACCCCGCTTCTTCTTTAGCCTCCCATTCGGACAGTCGTACTGTCAGGTAGGTAGAGTCATCGAATATGATAACCAGTCTATGTATAGGCAGTATGGCAAGTGTATCCTGAGAGTAGATTGTTGGACGCCCTTGTCATACTTAACGATCGCCATTGTTTTGAATAGCGTTCTAACCATGCTGTAGAGCTCGTGTAGTCAGCCCGGAACACTGTCTTTCTGTTCGCCCCGTCCAAGTTTCGTCGCTATGCGTAAGTATTCGTCACTTGAAGCGACCCGCATTAAGGAGCGATTTCTGAAGCACACTAGGGCCCCTGCTCATGGCGCCGCATAGCTGATTAGTTCGCCAACGTTGAGCTGAAGCAGGGATAACCGCCCCTAGCCCGCAACATGCGGATATCGGCACGCTCTGCCCCCACCCAATTCTTTCTAGAACCCCTTGAGCCCCTGGTCTACAGCACCGAAACGACCGCCGCGGACCATCGCTAAGCCTTTTTGTCGATTAAACACCACCCGTTGGCTTCGATAACTGATTAGGAGCAATCGTCGCGGATAATTCTTGATTAATCCAATAAACTTTGTATTATAGGCATCGTGTATACGCTTGCTTTACTTCGAGATGATAGTAATGTTCAGTGGTTTGTCCGCACGGACGAGCAGGCACTGCTCGCCATGGATTGTGTGCGAGAATGTCGCAAGCACTGGCGAGCATGGCCTTCTAACTAATTTATTTCGTGTATTACTGGAACCAAGGAATAAAATCATAGGAGCGCAGTCAAAAAATTTAATTCGTCCCTGGCGATAATCTGAGAAGTTCATTAGGGATTCATTATATTTTCATCGAGATAGAATTTATTGAAAGGAGCAGGCCACGCCATTGATTTTCCGACATTAATCATTCAGGGCCCGTCGGAACCCTGTGGGGGCCACATAAGCTACAATGCCGTAGCACGGAGCATAATAAGAGCTTACGTAGATAAATCAACTTGAGCCTCAAATTTCTAAGAATATTTTCAGCTTTTTATTCTAACAATTAACCCAACAAATTATAACTAAACAACTTCCGATGAGTCTAGAATAGGGAACAGCGGCTAGGCTCCATGACCTGTGAGCAGTTGTCGGTGATAGCCTCCCTGGGGGACCTCAGGAATCATGCCCGAGACTAGACACGTGCGCAACCAATCGGGCACACATTCAACACACCCCTTGAAGCGCGCCTGCGGCCTGCTAAGCTCCGTAGCTTCTTGGGTCTGACCAAGAACAGGGTCAAAATTTTAGCATTCACGGTCCGCCCTTGAGGTTACGATAGCCAGGGTCGTATGGGCATGGTGTTGGGAAGTTGCGCCATGCAGCTGCGTCACCGTTATTACAATATACACCAAAATTAAATATGACATATATTACTCAAATACGTTTGATTAGCAACAAATCCCTACAGATTACTCCATGACAAAAAATAACGATTTAACGTTGCAACTTCTGCCGTTCAGTCAGGATAAATGTGGCTCGGTAAAAACTATCGGCCCATTCTCAACAAACAACAATATAATCGCGATAACAGCGCATCAGATAGGCAAAAATGTATATATATTAAAAAACTAATAGTGTTATCTTGAATCTAAGTTACCTCTGTCCACATAGCCCGTTCTAAATGGTTTTATTTTACACAAAATAATCTATCATTGTGTTTTCACCTTTTGCGAAGATCCATTATAAGCATTTAGCTCCGTTGAATTACAGTCAATCAATGTCGGTCCAACTAGCCATACATTTGACATATTTCAGCTAAAAACTTTGAAACGGTGCTGCAAGTAACGTTATACGGAACGTACATATAATAAACAGACGACGATCTCTTCAGTACAGAATTTTATCTTAGACACACCAAAGCCAAGCACTTAATCAGTTTGTTCCATAAAGTGTGTATGCAACCGATGATGTCAATACTCGTGAATGTCATGAATTTATTTGCATTTGCAGTGCTGTTCAACAATTATAGGTCACCGCCAGGTATTGAATCCGGGAGGCTCGATTAATAATCGACCCTCTCCTGACATGTGCCGCTATCCCCCTTTGACGGCACCAAAGGCATGACATTATTTCTTGAGACTGATTTTCACCAGTAGCTTGCCGTTATGCGTAGTTTCTACTGGCGGACATGATCACTTTGACAATAAGATCGCATTAACATCGCACAAGTATTTACGGCGCAAAATTCTTACGCCGCATAAATATCTCGATCAGGATCACCTAAAATATAACCTGGACGGATTCAAGCACAAATAAGTCCACTGCTTGACAGAATTCGATGAGATATACTGCTACCAACGTCCAAGTCATATGAAAACACAAGCAAGCATTGCTTTGTGTCCGTGCTTCTATATTTTTAATAGTAAGGAACCATTTGTTACGCTTAATTGGCAGTAATATATATTCTATAGGTGTTGATAGGGCGGGCGGGGTAAGGTGTAATCCACTAAGGGTCTACCCTCCGCAAGCCTAATCTACACGCCCCTGAGGCTTTCGAACTGCGCCTGCTCGCCGCTACCGCGCGAAAATTTTTTTTGCAAAATTTAGATGTAAAGTGTAAAAAATTCATCTAAATGTTAAAAATATTGACTCTACCTCATATTTGGCGATGTTTCAGACTGTTGCACCTAGATTGTAACAGCCCGAGACTCTGAAACATCATCGGATATCTAAATATGGCTCAAAAGGGGGAAAAGATTGGACCGGATGGACGACCTGATACCGGTGGAGCGTGATTGAAGCATTGTTCAGTGAATGTTCATAGTTATAACAAAAAACTGTATGGCATTGTTGTAATGTTTATGTACAATCGCGCATCACCAGCAAGAGGTGCTCGGGCCAGATTTTTCACACGACAACGGGAGATCAATGAACCCAACTTGCTGGTGTTCAGATGACCCGATGAAAAGCTGTAAAATGAAACACTGCGTCCAACTTGCTTGTTGAAAAAGATATGCGAATACGGCCAAATCCTTATTGGCCGGGGACAGGGGGCAGAACACTTATGAATCGTTCTTTAGGATGCGCGATTTCGGTGCCCAAACGTTGGTCACGGTGAGCATATTCGTCATTGAAAAGATATGCCGAATATATAAAATGTTACATACACCTTGTAAATGTAATGTATATAATGTGTCAGGAATTAAAGTTTAAGTATCTGGTGCGTTTCAGGACGAGTCCTGCACATTGATCAAAGTTCACATCGCATTGGGGTTGGGATATTTCGACACGATTTAGGTGTCGAAGGAACCAGTCCTCACATGCACTCGGCATATAAGTAAAGTGTATGCATTGAAATCGGACGCGAACGAGTGTATCAGTGGTGATAGGTGATTACATCGGTTCGGGAAAGAGGATAAATTTTGGTAAAATTGAAAATAGCTAGCCCTGCGCGTAAGGGCGATCAAAATCCTAAACTTTCTGGTTTTTCTGGAACCTTAAAGCAAAATAATTTACAAAACTACTCTTAGAACACCTCAAGGCTTCCAAATCAGACATACGCGGCCATCGACCACCCCACGCGTAAGCATTTAGGCGCTTAAACATCTTACTAAGTCATCAATCTACTACCAGGATAACCAAAACCATCCGAGCTTTTGGGCTCCACACCTCCACGGGGCACCATACTATCCATCCCACAAAAAACCGGGGCTACCAAGCCCCAAGAGTCAGGCAAGATAACCAAGTTTAGGAGAAATTAACCAAAATGTGAAAATTTGCTTATAAAACTAAGGCGCGCAAGGTGCTTATATACTCTTATTCCGAGAAAACATCGTTTCGACGAGCGCGAAGTTTAGGTTGTTTTCGCTTATCTTCTGACGCCCAAAATGTGCCTCGAAAAGGGGAATCAATCTTTTTCTTATGCTGCGGCCGACAAATAGTCAATACAATGTTTTCGTTTTGGGTGTTGTGATCGACGCCGACCAGAGGACACTTTTCTGTTTTTGTAGCGCGGCATTGTTGAGTAATTGCAATGTTCCAGTTTACGCGGCGTTTGTGTTTTAATATATACTTTTGTGTATATATATGCTACATATATATATGTATATGATATATAATTTCCAAATTTTTAGTTTTCAAAGTCGTCAGATTTTGGAAACAAGCTAGAGAAAATAAGGGAGACCAGACGTTTAAACGGGGGTAGACAGAGCACGATGCAGCTTCGGAGCCAGTTGAGCTGCAACTTCATAGATTTTGGGTTTTTCCTTTGGCGGTTGTCGCGAAAGTTCGTTTCTCTGTGTTCTTGTTCCCAGTTTTTTCTTTTCGAGACATACCCAGGCAAGACTCTCTTCATGCAGCGTGCAGGACAGTCTAGGCGTGGTCTTTTGGCATGACAAATGTGAGCAGTAAGGGACCGCCCTTGCGGGTGCTGGAGCGACAGGATAATGCTCCGCGCACCCGTAAGTGCACGTGCCCGAGGAAGCGTTAATATCATACCGCGACTTCGATTAATAGACACAGCTCAACTGGTTCCCCTACCAGCTGGGGAAGCTTTTCCATGATCAGATCGCCTAGTGGGTATATATCGTGATGTTATGCATCATTTACGATAAAATGCGTGCGCCAGGGCCAAATTATGTCACGCGTCCAGCTCAACTAGTTCGGGTGAACTATAACTTAGCTGGACTATTATGGTACATTTTTATAGCTTAGCTAGTCTTAATGTGACAAACAGGGAGCTTAGCTGCGTGACAAACGGAGCGTCCGGCTGAGCATTCAATTTAGAAATTATATTTAGTAATGTGCTTAGTGGAATATCATTTTGTTCTATAGTATTTTCACACTAATTCTTAGTTATATACTTGTTTTAATACATACACTTATCGTTTTAAGCTGTATGCCGCTTTTGGAGCATTATTTAGATACGTATAGTAAAACGTAATGTTCGCGGACTAAGTAGTCTCTGGCTTAAGTTAGGGCTCAGCTGAACGCCTCGTGACAAAAGCACAATCCGGCTCGACACTCAATGGCAAATGTATAGCCTATCTAGGCTATTCAAAATTTAAGAGATTTGGGATGCGCATTGACCCACAATTCGCATTTCTTAGCTGTTCGTTTAGTGTCGGTGTCAGCGAATTTCCTGATTGAAGAACGTGGAATATAGGTCCTAGGCCCACGATGTCGTGGCAGGATGTGCGCAAGTGGCTCCAAGCTCGATTAATCACATAGTGTACAAATAAGATTCAATCCAGGGAGGTAACGCGAATCCGTGTGTACTAGGACCAGTTCTGGCCCTAAGGGATCCCAGCTGCACCACTGGGATACTCTATTGTGGTGCCCGGACAACCCCGGCTTCCACGACTCGCTGGTGATCTATGCGACGACCTAAGGGAACCGCTTAGCTTAGCAGGCTGCCGGCGGGTTAACCAGGGTGTTCGGCCTGGCCCCTATATTGTACTAGGACCAGTTCTGGCCCTAAGGGATCCCAGCTGCACCACTATTTTCCTAGCGGGTGGTGCCCGGACAACCCCGGCTTCCACGACTCCCCGGTGATCTATGCGATGACCTAAGGGAACCGCTTAGCTTAGCAGGCTGCCGGCGGGTTAACCAGGGTGTTCGGCCTGGCCCCTATGCTGGCCCACGTATCTAGTGGTACGAAGGTCCCCCGAGGGAGAGTCAACCCCTAAGCCTGCTCACAGGTAATAAGGCTGACTCGCCTTTCCCTCATCCCCACTTAAATCTTAAATGGAGGTGTGATTCCTCGTGTTAGTCTGGTGCGTGAGAGCCTAATCCTGACAATGAACTTGGGTGGTTCCGCAGGAAGATTCTTGCCGGGCCGGTAGCTTAAGGGAACACCTGGAGCTCAATCCCCAGGGTTCTTGTCTGGCGCGAGTAAAATTTGCGTATAGCAGTGCACCTACTCCTGAACGAGCCTAACCAGTAATTTCGGGACTACCTAAACTTTGAAATTTAGCCTTAGGCTCTCTTCTGATTCACGACCTCAGATCGCTGGCTAAATCCCTACCCTACGCATATATCGCCGATTACAAGTTTCACACGCTAACACTTTATTAGGATAAATGACAAATTATTACATTCGAGTAATCAAGATGAATTATGTACACCAGAATACATGGGTGCCTCGCAGGGCACCCCGTGATATGATTAAGTACCACACGGGTGATGTGAATCCTGGTTGAACCCCGCGTAAAAATTGATTCTTCTTGCGTCCACAATTTGTACCCTAGGGTCCGTCTTACCCGCCTGACAGGATGCAATAATGAACTTTCCTTACCGACCGCTTGGTGACTTCGCATATGAAACTCTGGGCATTGGACACTCTCCTATCATTAACCTCTTCTCACTTTGTACTCCATTTCGTGCTACGTCAGGAGACCGGACGTCAGCTGCGGGTTACCTGCAATGAAAGTTCGTCACCTACTCTGCGTGCGCTAGGGTCAGCCTAAAACACGGGTCGTCGTCAAAAGAGGGATGCGCTGCCGCGTCTCCCGAAATTTGTTGCCTTATAAAGCCCTTTCGAGCTGTTGGTTTGACATGAAAAGGCGGCGCTATATCGAAACCCACCGTGTCTAAACGGTTTATGGGCTCGCGCCTATAAATTTCTTTCACAGAAAAGGCTAGGGAAACACTCACTTTGTAGTCTTCTCAGGGTCGTCGCTCGACTAACGGGTGCGAGCACAAGAATTGCCTTAGAATTTGACTTGCCCATACGCTGCAGCTGACTCCGTCTCGTTTTCTGTTTTGGTCACGCTCCTCTCCGAGCACCTTTAATGCAGCTGAAAGGCCCGCAGTCATTTGCCAGCATGGACAGGGCACGTGCTGCCGCACCCTCGACGAATTGCTCAATTTGAGTACCAAAAAGACTGGTTGTGATTTAAGCTTAAAAACACTTCGGATACCCCTGCATGGTTAGACTAATAGATTTACAAAAACCGTGAGAAAGGGGGACAACAACGCACGAAAGGTCCTGATACGTCACTCCCTATGGAGCGACCGCATCGACCCATCGCTAGTTGTTACATTATTAAAATTGCATGACGGGGTACTCTACCGTGTCTAAACGGCCTGAGACCCGTCTTAAATTTTGGGGTTAGTTAACTGACATTTTTATTCGGAGCGGCACGAATCTCAGAGTGGTAGCTCAAATTTCGAGGGCTAGCGTCAGGGGTTCCGTTCTTAATTTCTCCTGAAGGCTCCACGCGTGCAAATGACTGCGTCCGTTCTGAGCGGACCTCTCTCTCTCTTCCTTCCCACTTTTGGGTCTTTAAGGCGTGTGACCTGGAGTCATTCTTGTACTGTTCCTATACTTAGACTCGACTCTAGCTATGACTTCGAGAACGGGCGCAAATGGAGCATGAGTCAAAAGAAGCTCCATTGTCCTTTGTAAAATCGGTTGGAAATCATAACGTTTTGATGCCCATTTGTGGCGGAATCCTAAACTGATCAATGAAAATTATTACAGTCTTCTACCGTGTCTAAAACGGCCTGGAAGACTGGGTTTTCTAAAACGACCTTACGGAGATTGATTTGCTGAAACGCTCAGGGATCAAACGCTCGAAATTTAATGGGTAGCCTAGCACTAACTTGCACTTACACTCACTCCTTATTTGCCTTAACGGCTGCCTCCAGGTCAGCACGCTACTAGTTTCTTATTACAAACATCTTACCCCTCCCGTGTCCCTATGTCCTTCCCTCTCCCCCATATGTATTCCTCATTCCCCTTTCACATCACAAATAACAATTTCGCCCCCGGGTCTAAAACAAAATGGCGACCCGGCGAGCGGGGAACCAGTCGAGAGCTTGAGTTTTGCGTGCAATTTTGTGTGCAATTTCCTTGAATTTGGTGGAGCTGCATTTACGGGCGCGCGGAGCATCCGTCGGATACTCCAGCACCCGCAAAGGCAGCTCATGCCTGTGCAATTTTGAAAGCAGGGAAAACGCACCAGGAGGACCTCCACACTGTGCTACACAGTAGGAGCCTCCTGGGCAAAACTCGAGAGCCAAAAAGAAAACCAAGAAACCAAGGAAAGAAACAAGTTCAAAATGGCGACAACCGCCCTAAATAAAACTGCCGACTCTGCGGCCAACTTGCTCGACTGGCTCCGACGCTGCGTCGGGCCTTCTTCTTTTATACCACGATTTACCCCCCCCCTTCGGAAATGCCTGGTTCCCTTAACTTTTGAAATCGGCGGCGACTCGAACAAAACTGATGCCTACATATGGGATGAAGCTGCGAACATATATATATACAAAACAAAATTTAAAATTTAAACTTGTGCCATCTCGACACACCAAACACTCGTACGCATAAAACAAAGAAAGTTAAACAGTCGGGCTTGTTATCGTCGTCAATAGTAGCCTCTGGCGGGCAGCTGTCGCTCGGCAAAATAATGTCAACAGCTAACAGTGGCCGAAGGGTGCCAGCAAACCAAAACCTCGCGCTGGTCGGCGCGACAAATTTTAAGAGAGAAGTTATGCGAGCGCCCAGGGCGCCTAAATTGTATCAAGCTGCTAGCCTATTTTTGATGACAGCGTGTTAACGGAAAACAGTAGGCGGCCGGGGGCGGGACCAGGTTCACGCCCTGGCTGGTCGCCTACTGATAGAATTATTAAATTTAACGTAGCTCCCATAGGTGGCCTGTTAGAGGCCGTTTTAGGTGGCGAAAACAGAAAATTTTGGTGTCCCGATGGGGTTATCCGGGACCTGCGCGGACCGGTTAAGTTAGGTGGCCCCGGTTTTCGGTGGGATTGTTAGGGTAAGACCCCGTGGAGGAGTTGAGCTCCAAAAATCGGGGAGCTTTGGTTATTTCGATCGAGATTTAAGTCCTTGAAAATTGGGCGTTTAAACGCCTAGTTGAATGTCCGTAAGTACTTAGGGGTAGGAAATAAATTGACCCGAACCCACAAGTTATAAGCCTGATAGTTCCCTTATAACAATTAGTTAGGCCCGCCTGGCTTTGGCTGCCTGAAAGTACAAAAAATTTTAACTTTTAGTATACTCCCTGAAAATGAAGTTCCGCGAGTTCAGTCCAGTTCCTTCCCTTTTAATTGGGTGCTAAACTTTTCACTCTATGATTCGATTAAACTGTGACTGCATGCCAGGACAGGCCCTAGAAATCCGAAATGTAGCAAAAATGAATTCTGGCGACGCCCCGACCTGCCCCGTCATGCAGCCTAAAATACCATCCATAATGCCCACATATCATGATCAATAATAGTCATCATACCAGTACGGACGCACACCGGGATCGACCTTAGGGCGCCTAATCAACAATACTGAAAGTAGGATCGTAAACACTTCGGCCCCATGTCCCCGGTCCATCCGACTGCGCATCCGTACTTCCACAATATAAAATAATAGCACATTTTTTATAGAACCACATTTTATGCCGACAAATTCGTTTGGGGCCGACCGGATACCACAAGTTGAGAATCCAATTAATCCGTTGTGGTGCCAAAATCACCCCGTGCACCTCGGGCGGGTGGAGCGTGACTACACAACATTTTATATCCATGACATATTATGACATATTTTATTTTTATAACAACAATTAATGGTACACGGCATAATACTCCGGTCACGCTCCACCGGTATCCGATCGCCCGTCCCATGACATTTTCCCGTATTTTGACCTAAATTTAGATACTTTCTCCTTCCCATATATCCTGTTAAAATCCCTAAAATTTCGGGCTGTTACATATCACACTATAATCTAATGATATCAGGGAACCGCACCAAAAAATATGACTCACCCACCTCTCCTACACAACCCACTTCCCTCCCCGAGAGCTCTCTCTCTCCAAATATAGCCTAAGTATCCCCCCCCAGCGGTCCCGCCGCAGCCACCAGCCGACAGACATACATAACATGACCCGAACCCCCCAACCCTACCGACGTAACGCCTCTCCACACCCCCAACACCACCCCAAGCCACCCCACCCAGCCCCACCAACAACCCAAAGCCACACTAGCGCACGCCCGCGCACGCCCCAAACCCTCAAACCAACCCTCGAAGCCGACGACACAAGCTCGGACCCCACGAACTCGACACAACGAAGCAAAGCGAGGATCGCCACAGCAACACACCTCAAAATCCCTAATACACCCACCGACACGCATCCAGCGCAGGAGCAGCACTAGCACTAGACTCGCAAGACACGCGGACTCGCGACAACACGCTACATCAAGTAAATCAACTTGACCAAATCTAGACCACACCTACTCCACACCCACTCTCGAACCTATCTAACACTCAATTCACTCCGGAATCTCATCGGCCGACAAAACTCCCCAAACTACAACACAAGCCGCACCCAAAACCACACACATACCACCGAAACCCCTCCTAAACCCCATACACTACAAAATACACACCCAAAAAGTAACCCAAAAAGATTCCCAAACCCTATAAACCAACCAAAAAACACAACACAACCCTACAAGGCACCCCGACACAATACCCCGAACCAAAACTAACACACCAAACCAACACAACACCCCTCCTCAAACCCCCTCATCACAACCCTCTTCCCTACACAAACTCCCCCCAAACACTACCCCCTATACTTCCCAAAAATGTTACCCACACAGACTATCACAGCACCCCCAACAACCCCCCTAAAACGACCCGCACACCCAGAAAACCCCACCCAAGGTCCACGAGACCCAACTGCACTTCCCCAAACACACACCCACCCAGACCACAACCACCCAGCTAACCACTACACCCCCACCCCACACTAACCATCCACTAAACAAACCCCACAATCCGCACGTAATCCGACCTACTAACGATACAACCAGAACCAAAAGAAACCAAACAAAGCATCACAACAAAACAACGAAAAACGAACAAAAACACCCCAACACACCCTACACCACCAAATCCACTACCCCAACAAGTACAAAAAAACCCTCCAACCAAAACACCCCTATACCCAACCACCATACCACACAAACCCCCACCAATTCCGGTTTACTAAAATTTTTGCGTTAGAATAGAGATTTTACTCCACGGGAGTGGCCCTAGGATAAAGCTTTTGCACACTCCCCGGACTGGAGAACGGAGAAATAACGTCCGGGGAGCGGGGAACCAGTCGAAACACGTGCACACAGAATTTCCGCACAAATCGGTGAAATGTCGCGAATTTTAGCGGGGCCGTCCTTTACGGGCGCGCGGAGCATCCTTCCGACACTCCAACGCCCGCAAAGGCGGCCCTTAGCATGACTGAAAAGAAGCTCCAACCAGGGGAGGCTCTCCACCGTGGGGGCACGGTGGGCAACCGCCCCTGGCCTTGCCAAACGCAAGAAACAGCGAAAAATTCAAGAAAACAAAACTCGTGCACGAAAACAAGAGAGAAGCCGACTTAGTGGCGACAATCGCCAAATTTTAAAACCCTATGTTCGACTGGCTCCGATCGGGGAATCGGGCAGTCTCTTTTATACCTGGCCTAAACCCCCCCTTTCGTTTTGCTTGCCACCTTCGTCGCCATTTGGCTCACTCACAGAATTTTAAAATTTAAAATTTCAAATCATTTAAATTAAGCATACAATGCACACATTTTACAGAGCGCTCAAATAAGCAACAGATATAATCGAAAACAACAACCTTAAGCACAAAATTGATGACCAAGCAATATGTGGCCGATGGTCGAGACATAGCTGAATGCCCCTAGCAGGGTTTATTGTTCACTTATTGCCAGCAGCCGATAAACAACTAAACCTCGCGCTGGTCGGCGCGAGGTTGCCAAAACAACAACATATACCAGCGCTTCGGGCGCTTTATTTGCCGTAAAATTTCTATTATTTTTGCTTATATTTCAGGAACGGAAGGGAGCAGGCGGCCGGGGGCGGGATCATATCCATGCCCTGGCTGGTCGCCTGCTCGTGAGAGCCTTAAATTTTATGTAGTCTCCCTAGGAGGCACGTTAGAGGCCCGTTTCTGCGTGTAAAATAGAAATATTTTGGGTCCCATTTGAGTTATGAGGGTCCGGTGGAGTTCCGTTGGGGCATATGGCCCCGGGTTTCAGTGAAATGGTTAGCATAGGGCCCAATTAAGGTACGGGGCTCCAAAAATCGGGGAATTTTGGTTTAAGATGTAGTGATTTAGGGCCCTAAATTTGGAGGGTTTAAGCGCCGTATTGGGGGTCCATAAGTATTTACGGGTTGGGAGTACTTTGACCCGAACGAGAAATTTTAAAGCCTTATAGGTCCTTGATGATAGTTTGATGTCCCCCTTTTGTTTGACATCTATAAAAACCCCAAAATTTTCAAATTTCTTACACCCCTTGAAAAATGAAATTTTTGTCGCCCCCAGAGATATATATACATGTACCCATCATACATATTTCCTTTCCCTGCGTGTCAAGACAGATCCCCGAGATCCGAAATAAAATGAAATCCCCGTTCAAACTTTGATAGAGGTTCGGTACTTTACCTCGGTTTATCCCGACACACAGGGCATATACAACTTCCATGGCACACTTTAGTAACAATATAAATGTAATGTCCGTATATACACTTTGGTTAGGGACGCGCACCGGAGTCGGCCTTGGGGCGCCCATTTAACAAAATTTGTAAGTCGGATTGTGAAAAACACGAAATCTCTCCCCCTTGTCCCCAGCCGATCCGGCTACGCATCCACAACACTTTCCAGCGCCGATACTCCACACAATAATCAGCACAAATTTTTATGACTATAGCAATCTTGGGACCGATCGGATACCCTAACCATAAGGTTTTGGATTCAATTTTGGGTGCGAAATCACCCCGCGCACCTCGGGCTGGTGGAGCGTGACCGTATCAACACAATACAATGATAACATGAAGTTTATTTTATAACGAACAATAATGCACAAGTTATAGTCCGGACCACGCTCCACCGGTATCCGATCGCCCTTTTTCCCGTTGAATTTTGAGGCCCTTCTGGCCGGATTTTGAATGTTTAAGATTCCACGCAAAACTCGGGCTGTTACAGGTGTACCTAGTGAAGAACATCGCAGAGAGAAGGGACAACAAGAGTTCCGATTCAAATTACAGAGGGGAGATGCATAAGTTTCACGTGTTAATTCAGTTTGTGAAAGAGACACTCTTGCATATGATGCTACTGCAATAGGGTCGCGAAATAAGACCAGTTTCCGTAATTTGTTTTGTTTATTTTGAGGTCCTTTCACATTATAATATATACATAGTTGAATTGATAACATCTTGATAAATAGCTATCGTGTTATGTGAACAGGCGATACTTAGTAGGATAGGTGTGTAAGGAAGGTGACTTGTTGAGCTAGTAAGCAACAGCTGGAAACTCAAATCCGAGGAACACAGCTTGTGAAATTTCTGTTTCTGGCTTTGAAAAGAGTAGTAACTCTATCCTCTTTGCTCAGATAAAGTAGTGGCCCTGGGATTTTTCTTGTTCTATTTTCAGTAACAAAGACATAGTATCAAGCAATAACCCGATAATTATTTTGGAGGAAATATATATAGAGCTTTAATCGGCGTATATATATGTAAATTTTGATATAAAAAAATTCTTCTGTCACCGCCGTTGTTAATATTCTAATGATGAAAAAGTATCGAAATTATCCAAGTGATTTGAGGGGTGAGTGAGATTATGCGAACTTATATTATCGCTAGCGAATGGTAGATAGCTTTTAGAGCTAGAAGAAAAGTTTGCTCGACACCCATCCAAAAAATACATATACCTTTATTATAAAATTGCATAAAAATTCACAAAATAAACCATGAATTATTGTACAAACACTACAATATCCTGTAAAAGTCACAAATATTATCCTTTCGGCATAGCATTCATTTGGAATTTACTAGGCAGTAGAGGTGAGAATTTCGGCTCCCAGCCCGGCTGGGGCGCACCCGTATATACCTGATTGTGAACGGGACGAAATTTCGCTAATCTGGACCAGGATGACCTCGATTTCAGACTGGCCGCGTCGGGCGAAAAAAAATTCGATTCGACCTCACCTCAGCCAAAGACCGAATGCAATTAGTACAAATCCAAAAATGCTTATAATCCAAAACTACGAATAATTATTATGACGGAATAACTGCTCGATGAGTACAGTAGTAATAGCCATCTTTTCCTTCACTGAAGCGCTGCGAAATTTGAATATCGACCAATTCTTGCACTCCAAATTCGTAGTCTTGAAAAGCCTGCAATACTATAAGACAATATTATATGCACACTCAGCGAGGTATAAATTTAGATGCGTACAATTTGGATATTCATTTGTTAAAGTTAGCTCTGGATGTAAAACAGATGTCCGCACATAAATAACGATTTTACTTTATGTAAGAGGACATTACAAGAATACGTAGCAACTACTCATTATTTTACAATTTCAATATCGCAAATTGCTGACACATTAGCGATGCAAAATGGACGAATTTTTCGGACCCGACTAAAAATCCATTTTCAGCTAGCAAAGAAAATTTTTTATGTTCTTTCCATTATCCTCAGAGCCCGCATTTGCCCGTGAACAGTCAGATTCTGGAAATTTTGGTATTTTTGTGATCCTCAAGACCTCCTCTGATCATTTAGACCAAAAAATTAAATTTTTAAAATTTTAGATTTTTTCGGGTTCCAAGGGTCCCTCCCCTCTTGGGAACCCAAAAAAATTTCTTAAAAATTAGATTTTTACCTACCATTCGACGTGGATTGACGAGCTGAGTGTAATGGTGTTATTTATATATAATGGAATCCGATACAAGCATCCTAGGTTATGGCCAAAAACTGATCAATTGCTGAGCCTCTCAGCCTTCGATATTTTGGCCAAAGCTTACGACTCGGTTACTAGATCCCGTTAAAAATATCACCATTCGATTCAACTTGTCAGGACGCGTCGAATAGTGGGTAAAAATCTAATTTTAAGAAAAAATTTTTTATTGGGTTCATAAGGGACCCCAAAAATGTAAAATTTTAAAAATTCAATTTTTTGGTCTAAATGATCAGGGTAGGTCTTAAGGATCAAAAAATAGCAAAATTTCCACAATCTGACCGTTTTCGGGCAAATGCGGGCTGGGGGGATAATGGAAAAGAACCTTTTTTATCTAACAGTGTACCGCATTTGCTGAGAAGCATTTTTTGAGGGAGTTTTGATTCAAACCATTTTTGCAGAAATTTTACTGAAACATATTTTAAGCTATTACATAGTAACTGTGAATATCAAACCTAACTTGGGAAAAAACTTGTGGAGTTGTAGCTATGATCATAAGATTTTCAACGTCCTAGACCGGTCCGAACCAGAGCCGAGCAATACTTAGCAAATTGACGGCAACAAGAGCTTGCCATTTTGATATCGGCAATTGCAAGATAGGACGGTTAACTGGGTGCTTTTGAGTTTGGTCGCTCTTTACGTTTACACTGTGATGAAGATATGCTGGCGCAGACAAAAAGCTGACACCCCAATTTGTTGCGTGGATCACAGCCCCGCAAATCTTCAGGGCTCTATCACAACAATAATGTTCAATAATAACAACAAATTTTCAGGACTATGATGTTTAAATAGTATTAGGCCACTATGCACTGCCCGAAGATTTCTACTCTATGACAATGTTGCGTTCCGGTTCCCATAGATACATTAGTTACTTATGCACAGAAATGGAAGGAAATCGGAGAGCAGGGGCGGCGGAGCCGGAGAGCTGAGTCCCCACTTTTAAAAGTGGTGGGCTACCCCCTCCCCACTTTCGAACATCAACAAGCCATCACCTGTGCCTGCCGAAGGCTTGGTGTATTTAAATCCACGAAACTTCTAAAACATTATTAGAATGTTATATTGTGAAAATATTTTTGTTTTGATTATAGCCTGCTCACAATTTTTTTGCCTAGTTACTTTATTTACTACAATATATATACATGGCTTATATATATATATATATAATGTATATATACACATATATATAATGTATATTATAATATATATTGTATAGGTATACATATGTATATAATTATATATAGTATAATATATATATATATATATATATATATATATATTATACTATATATATATATTATATATATATTATACTTACATTTACTTTGGCGTGTAACTGTTATTCATACTGCTTTACATAGTCAAGATTGCGTGAATTATTTTGTTGTTTCGTTTTTTCTCGCATACTATCATCAGTCGAGTTGACGAAAAAATAATGTGATTTTAAACGATGTTATTCAAATATATATTTTTTAAATGTCATTTACACGATTGTCGAACGTCTTCACATGAGGGCGCAATAATGAAAGTATACGGTGCATGGATCGATCTGGATGTGATTTTTGTGTTGCTGCCCCCATTTAACCCTGGCGTTACTTACATAGCCAGAGGGGCCAAATCGTGAAGTATTGGGTCAGTTTAAGAATCCTCCTGTGTACACAGTTGTACAATCCCCCCTTTCCCGTAGTTTCCAAGCTGATACATTAAAACGGACCGTCTAGCTCAACGGCGCTCACAAGGGGCATTATTGAAGCTAAGCATTTTGCCGTAGTACTACGATATAACACTTTTCCAGTGGTACTCTGTGGAACAATTTGCTCCATTAGTTATTCGAGGAGGCGGATCCTTCGACTGATTCCAAATATTACCCAGTGTTACATAACTAGGGGTACAAATATGATACCGCCTGTATTATGGTCGGTCGTCATGTCCGGGGTCAGGGGTGGGCGGCGAGGCGACCAACTTAGGGGAGGGGGATTGGTAAGCTCTTATACTAGCTTTCCGAAATTGAGATTGAACATCCTGCCGGCGCGCATGTCTTAAAAATTCTGTTACCAGGGAGGCACGCTTTTAAAATGGAACCACTTATAATAATAATAAAATGATTAGGAGTACCCTACAAAGTTTTAGAAAAATCATCTCGTCCCTGTCGCAAAACTCTCAGCAAAAACGTCCGCCTACGTGTCACAAATTTTAGGTTCCACCACTGCCAGAAAAAGGAATTTATAATAGATTTGTAAGTCGTGCTTGTTGGAGTCATGACATTCTATTTTTAGTAGATCTAGCATTTAGCATTATAAACTAACAGTTAGCAATCACAAACCAGTCTTAAGTGGTATTCCAAGCGGTTTGTCATTAGATGTTTACCAGCATAGAACAAAAATACTTGTAGCAGCCATAGCCCGTTAAGGAACTATTAATAATATATTACATGCTTTTGTCCGATAGATGTCGTAAAGCGAGACTAATTTGTATCGTGTGTTTTTTATCTGCAACGTCACGTTTAACATGTTTAGATCGAACTTTTTGCTAACATTATTTTAAAGCTAACGTGGTGCTTCATGTGTGTCGCAAGCTCTTCAAAAGTGGAGTTTACCAGTTAATTTTTTCACGTTAGTCCGTAAAATGTGGAGTTGCGGGATTTGCGGTTGTGATGCCTATGTGATGGTTTGATGTATAAACCTAACGGTAACAATTTTGCAATTGTAGTATTTCTTATTCGAAGCAGTATCGCTCTCAATCCTTTAATGATTCCTAGATTGCGGAATACCATCTTTGCCTACAATTTAGGTAAACATTTTAATATGATCTTCTTTGCGCTCAGGAGCTAGAGGATCAAACCATCATATTGGTGAATTAATGTTAGGTATTATATAGGGTATAAACTCAAGTTTTACCACCCATTTTGTAACGATTAAACTACAATCGGTCATTTATTAACGTTTTTGACTGGTTTTTAACATAAGGCTCGAGATTAGGGGCTAGGCCCCGAGGCCCCTCCTTGCTTCGTCACTGCTACGGAGTATGCTAAGAAGAACAGCATACTGTGGATGAATACTCTCTAGCGTAAAACGGGGAAATTTCACAAACTTATAGATGAATAACGTTTCAATCATACGTATTCACTTTGGTTAGCCAAAGGTATATTCTTGCCAATTACCCTGGCACTATTGGTTCATAACGCGATACATACAAGGCTACCAGGATAATTACAGTAAATTATATATAGTGAATTAGAGAAACGTTAATATCTATCTAGTTTTATTACATTCTGGGCTATTAATACAAATTATATCAGTGCCTGTCTGTAACCCCCACTTATAAAATCGTCCTGCCGCCCCTGAGGGAGAGTTTGTTCCGTCGTTCGATGTACTACCGACAACTGTATTGCCATGGTTTCAGTCGTAAAGAGAAACACTGAATGTAGAGTAAAATGTGGTGGCGTTCCGTTTCATAACAGAGCTGCCACCGGGTCACTATTTTCAACCGGGTGAATAGCAAATGGGCATATAACCCGGTTTTCCTATTAACCGATGACAAAGCTTATTGTTACATGCTACTCAATTTTATGTCCTGTTTCTTCCTTGAGAATCATCTGTTGTATTTATGTTAATATATTGCTTTTTTATATTTTATTATGTGTATTTCATAGGATGTATGTACGGTGTTTTTTATCGCAGGTGCAACAAGTCGTTTATTATATATTTATTATCGGCAGTTCAGTTCTATTACGCCCGCTTGTTATATTTCATCTCATGACTCAAATAGATTTTTCTTCTAACGTCTCAACATGTTTAGGTGAATAGTAGAGATGAAAACGAGCCTTGTTTTTTGAGGCGCGGCTTGGCTGGGCTCGCTACATTTCAGAAATATTAAAAATAATAACTAATAAATCATATATAACAAAAAATAATAAATAAATAAAAAGAATAATTTCAGCTATGAGTAGCATTGGTACCGTGCTTTTCAGCCATTAGCACGTTTTATTAAAATCGGGTCATTAATCCGACTGGGTCACCGGGATATTTCAAGTGACCCGGTTCCAGCTCTGTTTCACAAAATTTATAATAAGATAATATTTTAGCGAAGTCATCTCAGCCCTTATGCGAATTACGGCCCGGATTGAAACAGCCTTCAGCCAGTTGAAAACAACTCCCTTACTGTTGATGTTTGAACAGAAAATAAAGCGAATAGAAATTTTCATAAAAATTTAACCGTCAGCTGCGGGTTCTGAAACTGATCCAAAAGCTGGAGCCAGAGGCCTCTGTAAACTCTGGCCCTGGAGAACGGTAGGCACATATAGCGGGGTCAACCAAGTTCGGAGCAAGATCAGCGATCATGTCTCTGCTACTGAGCTGATTTTTATATAATTTTTAGATATCGATCAGAAAAATATAGGCCGTTTTTGTCTACATAGGGTTTTCAGCTCTAAACTAGCATCACTGTGAATGGCACTTAAATTATCCAAACATGATATATGAATTTGGAGAACATAAAAGTTGCAACCATATTGCTATATATTTTACTGCTTTGTTTCAGATTTACGATTTATATAAATAATCACAGGTACTAGTGTATAGGAATGTCTAGTTGTAAAAAAGATAAATTTTAGTCACATATATCGTTATCAAAAAGAAACAAACTAAATCAACGTTGGTTTCGTGTGCTAACGAAGCCCATCAGGCAAAGAAGTAAAAAATGGGTGGATGATTTTGAAGATTGTGGGGTCGATAAGGTTAGGTCCGTGGCTACATGTGTGTTTATTTGGCAAAATTTGGTAGCAACAATTACTAAATATATTTTCGCTGAGCACTCGTTGTTAATTTGGTTATATTATGTTTGCTTCTTTCACTACCGTTAAAAGCTAAATATATTAAAAATTTATTATATATTTTATTGTAGGGCCACCGATTTCACCACCAGCGCACTAATCAGCTGCAACACAAGCCGACAGCATCTTATTAAGTGAAAGTGAAGACCTTGACGGAGTTCTCGGTCGTTACGTTAATACTACGCCACGACAGCTGGACCAAGGTAATAAGTACATAAATCTGATTATGGAGGCATTGTCATTCGAGGAATACAAGACGAATGTTGTTTTAGTAATTTATCAAAGCATGAGGGGGTCTGGCATCGTATTAGAGAACCTGAGTCTTGCACCCAACCGTGCGTTTACTTTTCGACAGCAGGAAAAATGCCAGCATGAAAAAGTCCCGGCAGCGCGAAAAAATGGAAATGCGTTTCCATGCAACAGCACGCCTGGACCCGAAGCAGCAGTTCGGAACCTATTCTGTTACAAACACCAAAGATGACGAAGACTGCGTTATTTTAGATCGCAACGGTACGTTTGGTTTTAACGAAGGGCTTAAGTGTCACGAAGCTTATGACAATATTGCTTATCAATCTAGCTTTGATGATGACCACAACGTCAAAATCATTTATAAGGAGGCTACGCCGGAACAATTATATATATTTAACGATGTTCCAATTCGGAAACTCTGGGAGCGCATATTAGGGAGGGGAGACTGGATTAGGATCTGACAGTGGATGTCAGCTCCGTCTGGTGTCAGCTTAATGGCAGTTAGTTTTCATCCATATTATTAGGTAGCTCAAACATTCATTGCTTAACATTATGCCGAATTCAAAAATTTGGGTTTGATAACTAATGCATGAGTAAACTTAAGCTGCGCCCCTTACCATCCTCTTTTGACGAAGGCGATTGCCATTCAGTTGTTCACTGAACACAAATTTCATTTTTGCGTTAAAGAACAGAAATTAGTCCATTTCATATTCCATACATTATAATTTGAAAATGTTCGCGAACACATTGGTGTTAAAGTACAGGGGCTGAATTGCATTCGGTAATGGCGTTATGGAACAGAACAATATCGAAATTGGACACGGCTATTGAAAACCGAGTTTTGTTCGCTAACATCGTTTTGTATATGGTGTCAAAAGAGGATGGTTGGGGCGCATCTGAAGATTACTCTTGCATAACGAACTCTGCAATACTACGTCGCCGACAGTTAATATTTCTTTGAAGAAATTGTGATTAACATAAATGCAGAGTGGAGATGGCTAAAGACACATCAGCGACGTAAATATTGAAATTTATCACAATACTATCGAAAAATTTAAATATATTTGTTTTGGAAGGCAAACAATTTCGTAGCACCCGTGGTCAAAATTGAAAAATCTCGAGACCAAAATTCGGGGGGAGGGGGACATCGGTATGTCGGTTGTCGTAAAGGAAATAGTATTTAACTAAAATAAAATTCCGTATGATTAACCCGTTCCAGCAGCAATTTTGCACTTGAACACCAGCATTCAAAAATAATGCCATGCCGTATAAAGTAAAATACCTAAAAAGTGTCATTTTCACAGAAATTAAGCAGGTCCAAATTTAGAGAAATCGAAAATCTATTAGAACGGGGACACAGTTTATAGCCCTAGATGAAACCGGTTATGCGTCTGCATGCTAGCTATGATTGCGACTAAGTATTCATGCTATCTATGTATGTGAACGCGCAGTTCATTTAAAGCAGGCAATCGTAATACAATCCAGAAGCAACAAAACTATTTCAAACTCATCCGCTATTTGAAAAGCTTCTAGACTCGTAACACAACCGACTTAGCTCTAGGATTTATACAACCTCCATCGCTGAATTACAATTTCCTACTCAACCGTGCAATACTATATGGTCAATCAGTATTACAGAGAACAGGCGACACGTATATTCAATTTTTTCGAAGAAATCAGGAAAAATATCACGAGCAGCTAAAATCAAGGTCTATTAAGCTTCAGTGCTTCGTTTGCCTAAATGAAAAGTGCAGCGCCCAGCTATGAAGGCATGAAGACATGATTTAGCATCAGTTGTATGGATACAAAGAAAAACAACTAGTATATTTCAAGCGAGGATAAAATGGAGGAAGGGTGATTCCATCTATAGTCATCATTATGTGTTATCAGTCGTACCAAACTTTGTGCTTTATATATACCATACTGTGATATTTGTAACTCCAGATGCCTTATAATACTGGTCTGATAAAAGTCAAGGCACACCACCTACGTATTGCATATTGGAAAATATATAATAGACTATATTGGGCGCGGACAATAAAGCAGAATCAGGTAAGTGGCGGCAAGCGAAATTATTTTGCTGCATCAGGTTCGCCGACGGTCTACCTTAACCACTTCAAGCCTCAAGGGTGTATGATACCGTCATGTTAGATTCTAGGTGAGCATACATTGGTATACAACGTATCAAATTATCTATATATCGTTTTACGAAAGCAGGGAATTCCAGTTCCAGCAAAACTCAGACTACGGTTACTGGTTTCGATTCCAGCTAATTTAAGCCGGAATGGTAGCTCCGGTTTCAATGTTTTCGATTTCTTAAGTCAAAATAAGATAACAAACTAACACATAAGGGCAGAACATTTGTATAACATAAAAACGAAACATTTTCTCTTATGCGTCGTTCACAGAGATCTGCGTGCACGAAAAGCACACCGTAAGCTAAGACGATATATTTTGGTTATGTTATTGCAGAGTGTAAAGCTTTTCTATTTTGGTTCCAACAATAGCGATGCCCATAAACATTGTTGTTGCAATAACGTTTGCTCGTAGTGCACCTAACAAAAAAACTGTATTGTTATTGCAACATCAATAGCTTGCTCAATGCCATTGTAGCGACAATAGAATCTAACATAAATGCAGCGATAATAGTTTTCGCCTGCCATATTAGCAACATTAGCAGTTACGGATATTTGATATTGGTGTCCCCTCCAGATTGATATTGGTGGCCCTCCAGTTTGATATTGGTGCTCTCCCTCCAGTTTGATATTGGCACGCGTTAAATTAAACTTATGAATCAAACTTTTAGATTTATGTACAAAACTGCCATAAAATTAAATACTTTTGATCGTTCACTTTGAGTTTGAATGGGCTCTAGTTTTGCCAGGTTTTTATAGTCGTCTCAAAAATATAACAATTCTTAAATTACGGTTGTACTAAGGTTAGAAACAGCAAGTGTACATTCAAATGAGGCCATGCATTTATCCGTCCAGGTATGTAGTGCAGAAAAACAAATAATTTGATATATAATATATAAGGTTAAATATAGTACACTAAAACTGCAGCAAATCTAGGTTAGTATATAATTATTCTAAATATGAAATCGTGTATTGTTAATTATAAGTGATCTGGCAATATAAAATATTTTGCACATAAATTATCCATTTAGTTCAATTTGTCCTACTGAGCATAAATAGTTAACTATGATTTCATAAATAAAGGATACAGAAAACAACAATTGCCGGTTTGCCTCGTGAGCATTGCTGTACAAATGCACTTCAAAATAGGACACAATAAAACAACACAAACAAACACTGCTGTCATTAACAATGCTCTGTTTATAGAGTTATTTGCCGCGATCGCACGCAGTGAAATCGTTTGTGAATTATATCTGCTATATTTAGTATATACATGAATGCACATATTGTATATAACAAATGTTAAAGTGGCTGGTTGCGCGACATATTACGAATATATGAATACGTAGTATAGGATCCTTCGCGTCTTGGCAACGTTCAGAAACCTAGCCGAGTTCTACTTAAATATTTGTAAACCCGACACGAATTGTATACATTTTGCTTAGATCTCACTGGTCAAAACTGTTTCTTGTTTGAGTTTTTTATGTCAGGACATACATGGGCCGAGGTTCCAGGGTGTGCCCCAAAGAGGCTTTCGGCCGTGGAAGGGGGGGCAGTAGCGTGCGACACTGCGCAAACAACCTATGGGTTTGTGTGACTGCGTGTCCTCCACCGTGGACGGAGTAGGATGATCAATGAGGGGTGGGTAGCCAGGCCCTCGGGGGTGGGGTGTTCCGCACCGCAGAGCATTCCCTTTACCTCAGAGCTTCACATATAGAAATTTATCAGGTTCATTTCGTAGAGTTCTATGTAAAAGTGTTACATACAACATGTCGTATGTAACAGACATTTTCGAGTAGATGGGCGCATTATTCTGTGAATCAGCAACTATATACACGCAATATATAGTCAAACAACTGAAGACTTGCTATATACTGCAAATCAGGCTTTCCCGGTGCTGAAAAATGATATCTAAACTTTATCAAAATTACAGTCGCAACAGTCTGACGGGGGGTCCACTGGAACCTTTATAATATGGCGCCGCGTTGGCCGCATTGCATTGCCATGCATATACCTGCAAACAAGGAACTATGCCAACGTTTAGAATGATGTTGAATATGAATTGTCAAAAGATCTTGTAAGTATATACACTATTTTGCAAAACTTATGACGGTAAACGGTTTTGAAAGGGTCCAGCGGACCACCGTCAGACTTCTGAGGGCCAGAGCCAAGCTAAACCGTGCTCAGATTTTGTTATACGGTATGGTTATGGCTGTGGCAGTATTAATTTATAAACACTATTGTCATTACAATAGCTACCAAATTTCTACCGTTAATGCAATAGAAGCTAGCATTATATTGCAGTTACATATATCAGTAACTGCTGCTGTTGCTAACATGCTACGATAAAACTATTTTCGCTGCATTTATGTTAGATTCTATTGTCGCTACAATGGCATTGAGCATGCTATTGATCTTGCAACAACAATATAGTTTCTTTGTTAGGTGCACTAAAAGCAAACGTTGTTGCAACAACAATATTTATGGGCAAGGCCATTGTTGGAACCAAAATACAAATGGCTTACACTCTGCAATAACAACGAAAATATATCGTCTTTGCAATAGCTTTTGGTGTGCTTTTGTGCACGTAGATCTCTGTGAACGACGCATTATGCTCATTCAGGGTACCTCTTTAATTTCTCAACAGCCTTTCCTTCACTTTTACTAAACAGTTTATAAGGTACAGAGAGATAACGATAGTCAATCAAAACATTTCTAATTATTTTAAGTGCTCTTTAATCCAGGATTTATTACCTATGCCGTTGCCCAACTGTTTGTGGTATCCTGCTACAAACAACTACTGCCAATATTTCTTTCAGTTAATGCTCATATAATGTTAATGCCACTATGCCCGTATTCGATGTTATGTGCATTATGTTCCCGATTTTTTTCGCGAGGGCGCAGACTAGGCTCATGGTCTAAAAATTGTGAAAATAGTTGTCGCTTTTTGGTTTCGTGGTGCAGGTTCGAAAATTTCCGACTGCACTCAGTAGGATATTTCCTCTGATCATTTCAAAATTATATTGGCCATTTATTAACAAAACAACGCTAGGTGAACGCATTCTAAATTTATAAATCACAGCTTTCAAGAAAATCTTTTATGTTATTTCGTCCTAGTGCTTACCGAATTAACTGCACAGTTGCATTGCTCGGATACACCCCAAAAATCTGAAGACCAAATATAGCCGCTAACGTTCAACTAATTGAAAAAATGCCAAAATCACACAATTTATCATTAAATAAATAAATAAATAAATCAATAAATTTAGCATTTTTGTAATTCTATGAAGAATCCCAGAGATAATTACTTACCCAATGCACCCTTTAATGTCTAGGGCGTAAATAAAGGAGATATCGGTGCGAGCGAAAACTTATATGAACCAAAGTTAGTAACTAAAACATCAGTTTTAACCAGCATCACTCCTATTTCGCTTGGTTAGCAGGGTCCGTTTGGTTACTACAGCTAACATTGAACAACTGGACATCTTTATCTCGGTAAACATCTGCAAATTAAAACACCAAAAACTACTGATACAACTACATACAACCATATCCTATAAATTTAATTGCAATAAACCATAGCTATCACGTTAGTTTCTCGCCACGCTTATGCAAAAATTTTTGTAGTTTGCTAACCATAGAAATATTAAAAGCCTGGACGTGCAACGCGATACGGCATCGAACGTTGTTTGAATCAAAATGTTCCGTATTAACCCGCCATCAATTTTTTAACAACAACAGTCCATAATTTGAACAGAGAAATAATGTAGACATACAGTCTTGCAGCTGTGCCTAGTTCTCCACCTTCTCCTCGGCCATTAGGAAATTATAGTCCATGTATCTATATAGATGCGAGGGAATTACAGATTACTGAGATTCGTGCCACTGCTTAAAGCAGTTGCGCGAATATTTTGACGATACCAAGAAACAAAAGTGTTGACATTTTGTACTAATTACTCTGTGACGAATTAGCATTGTTTGCCCTTGTCGCTTTTCTTCGGAGCTGTTGGTTTAGCTTCTGTGTCTATCATGGTCCACTCCATCAAAAGGAACATCATTATATAAAGAAATAGCGGTTTCAAGTTCTCCCGGAGTAGGATGAACATCCACTTTTGAGGTCGCTGTAATGCAATGCCCGTTTGGGTTCAGCATAAATATTTGCACCCGACAAAGTGCGGTAACAACACGTAGCTTGAAACTAATCTGATCCATTTTTGCATGCGCTGTTTAAAAACTAACTATGAATTAATAAGAGTAAGATCGAGGATATGGCAAGAAATTCTGTGGTACCAATATCGTAATTGGAAGTCAATTGTATGTGATGCAGCGAGAGAATCAGTTTTATCGACACCAGTGATGAAAGGGACGATCCACTTTTGTTTGTTCTTTCTCAGAGCGCCGCTTTGTCACTTCTTTTGGATTTATCACTGCATAATTTGAAGCAACAAGCACTGTCCTATTGTCCATCCAGTTTCATACTACTACTTTGCTGTGTTTATCGTATATACAAAACTAACAACCACCAGGCCCCTCTTTCATTGCTTTTCAGATATTATGGGGCAATTATCCATTCGATTTGTCTAGGTGTACAAACGCAATTTATGCCGAGCTTACCCAGTACTTTCACGAATGCCAACGAACCAAAATAGTAATCGAAATATAGTTTTATGCCTTGAGGTAAATACTGGGCAAGATTCAAGACAAAACTTGTCCACTAACACCGCAACCTTCTACTTAGTCAACATTAAGTTTCAGTTTGTTTGCAAGTTGTTGAGCAAAATAGCGTCAACTACGATGGTCTCCGCAGATGTTATAACAAACTGGTTGCTCGATCGCGCGCGGCGAGTTTTGCCTGCCGTGGTTGCTTTGAGCCAGAATATACATCGAATTGATACGTGTACCCGGAGTGACCCGAACGCGGCTACAATTTGCAGTCCCACTTCTGTGGTTTCTGAGGCATATACTATTTAATCCCGTGAAGAGCACGGCTTTTAACTTAACCATTTGCTCATTGACTGTGTGCGTTGGCTCGAGTTCATTGGAATCAATTCATCTCTGATTTATTTGATCCATAAGTGGACGAACTCTATACAAATTGTCGTAGTAAACAGAACCTCTCTTCGGCATTACCAAAATATCGTTAAAATACAAACTACGAAGCAGTTATTAATCAAAACGGGTTCTACTGAAAGTATCGCAGATAACTTGCTGTCGCGTACCCATCTGCCAGAACTACATTTTGTTGCTTATTCTTACTAAGCCCATGTAAAATAAGCATCCGATCAGTTTGTAAAATTCCGGCAATGTCATAGGTTGAGTATTGAGGTAGTAGCGCCTTTTTGCAGTTAGCCGCACCCGTTTAATAGACGCTGGAGTACCTGACGAAGTTGTTGGTTGTGACCTTTCTATAGATTGACGATGAGCTCGGTACAAATTATTGTTCAAAGCAATATTCTGCCATGTAAGGAGTGAAAAATTGTCGAAAGAATTGTACTGGAGTGGCATCAGATAGCAGTACCTGCTCGCCAGTGAAACCATTGAAACCGTCTGCATCATTCTTAGCAGTGACGACAAACGAATCTGGTATTTTTCGTGTACATCTAAGTGGCTCATAATCAGAGTACGTCGAATCTGCATCGTTATGGAAACTCTACCACTCCGAGTCACTAAACTGTCTACGACATAACTAGCATCGCTACTGCTACTGTTATCACTACTATTACATAGAGTATATTGACTTTCAGGCTCATTACTTTTCGGTTGGTTATTATTACTGTTATTTGAATTGCTAAGAACGTTAAATTTAGCACTCATTTTAACGCATATAGCGACCTGAAACAAGTAAGAACACAATTAGTTTATTATTTACCATAGTGAACATCTCTTGTTGAGATATGTATACAGTGGTAAACACATATATTTATAGTTTCCTAAGATACGTAACTAATGAGAACCAGTCAAATATAGTATCAATGTTTCCTGTGATAAACATGGAATTTTTCAGCAAAGTGAAATTTATACATTTTTTTATTCGTGGATAGTGGTCCGAGATATGAAAATTATAAAATAACTAATAGTAGCTGCTATCCTAGCCAACGCTATTTTAGCGCTATAACAGTAATTCCTTTGAATATAAAACAGTTTTCACAAGAAAATAGTACAGAGAACCGAACGGTGCCTGTCATATGCACTACAGCTGAAAATTTAGAACTAAACAGTTATGGGTCATATGTTTATTGCAGTATACAATGGGCGTTTAAGATCACTTTAAAAACAATGAAACCCGTTAGTGTGATTAAATAACCACATGCTAACCGATCACTCCCAACAACCCGAAGGCTCATTAATATTTCCTTTTACCTTATTGATAAGGTCAGGTTTCGGTTCCGGCTAAAAATTCCAGTTCTGGTTTCCGCCAATTTCGGTTCCAGTTATACACTGCGAGAGAGCTATTATAATAACAGGACGACAGAAGACAGACTATATTTTTGCAATAGGATTTGTCGACCACAAACCGATTGAAAACCATCAAAAACATGAAAATTCGCGTATTCAACGTACCGAAAAACAAACATATAGACCGTTCCTGGTGCCTACACGCAATACAGAAACAACAATTCAAGACATACTATGTTTTGGAAATGGAGCTGATCGACCCTAACCCCTACTAGTATCTGAAAAATCATTAAATGAACGTGCCAGATAGTCATCTTATTGTATTGAACGTACCAAAAACGTACAGTCAAGAAAAAATTAAATGCATAAAACGGACGAAATTTCATCCCTCCGAGTCCAGGCCCCACTTCGTGCATTCATGTTCAGATGAGCAGACGAATTTGCGTCCGTCCACATTCAGACGAATTTTTCTCCGTTTGTGCACTTACTTTTGTCAGTACTTGTAGACCATTCTAGATGCATTACCAAATTCAAACAGAGTACATTATAAAAATCGGTTCGTCAGTTGCAAAACCCTTGAACCGCTATGCATAATATAACCAAGTTGGACTTTAATAACATTTTATGCCATTTTAATCCGGAAGATGAGGCCGGAGCTGTTTCTGTTCAACTAAAGGGCACATCATCATCACTTTTGCTAACAAAAAATTTCATCGAACTCCATCCGCCCGGAGATAAATTATGAGCAAACCGACAGACAAAAGAAAATAAATTCTAACGATTTCTCAATCTAGCACCCTCAGTGAAAGCTTCGTTCGTTTCGCACGCTCCGTTTCAATTAATCTGGAAAGAACTTTTCTACAAGAAGTTAAGGTATAAACGCAAGAACTATTACTGCCATATACGCCAAACAGGATGGTTGGAAACATGTTACATTACACATTCAAAATAAGGTTAATAACACAAACAAGGCGCACCACAATTATGCATTATCGGCAACAACTTAACTCCAGTAAGAACTCAGAAACATTGGTATTGTTAAATCTATTAAAATAAAAATCTCGAGACGGGACAAAATATCCATGTTTCCGCACGACCATATTGCATTAGTACTAAAACTAGTAGTATGTGTTATCGCCAAAGTGGTCAATTCTGAGTGAAATGAAATTTCGCATATAGCTCGTGTAGTTGTGGAGATATTGCCTTTTTCATGTGTTTTAGGTGTCATGGGTCCATTTCATTAGCAAAGAATTATAAAGACTAATAGAGGCTTATTTGCTCTACAAGATGAACTCAAATTAACTCACATAACTACACCAGCTGTTAAGATACAACACATAAAGTGGTTTTCAGGGCCTCTTCGCGACCCGATCCTCTGGGACCCCTTTCCGGGCTTGGGCCAGTTAAGTTATGCGTGTCACACTAGAAACTCAACAACGGACATTGTCAAATTTGAACACTATTGGCTATAGGAATTCATCGCATTGCTCACTTCACTCACAACACACAGAATTTAATTACTGTTACATCTCTGTCATAAAGGTGCATGAACAGTATAAACTGTCTGCCCGAAATGACCGCTGTTTGAGGGAGATTCGTTCGGTAACCATATGTTTGTACAAGCTACGTTTTGCAGTATCTACCAAATATGATTAATTATCCGATGTTAGTGTAGTTTTAACCTGTTCGAAATGAGTTCGAACAAAATGTTTTGTTGTCCGAGAATCTGGTACAAGAGATCGATGTTCGCTCAAAATCATGCATTTATTTATGGCAGATACTTATACTTGTTATATTTTAGCACCTGGCGAATACGATAGGTATCAATATAATGCAAAAATACTATTCAGCAATAATTAAGACATTCTTCACAGATATACAACGCCTACAGAAAGGAGATGTTTAGATAAGAGTACTTTGTGCTTTATGACATAAGCAACAACTTCAGCATTACCGTATGTCATAACCAAATTTCCATACTTCTTTATAAAAAATTCCATCACTAACTTTTAGTATCCCAGACGCGTCAAAGGTTACACGATCCCGCATTCCTGACACTGCAGGTTCATAATCGGATAGATCTTCCACTGTAGGATGTGTATTACCGGTTGATGGTGACGCTTTTCGGAACAACGTATTCATGAGAGTAACGTGAAGCTTAACGCGATCGTACTGTTTGGACATGATACCATTTCGAATGAAATAATCCACTACATTGTCGCACAGGTTTTGTAACCTATAATAAAATTAGCATCACAGGCAAATTTCAAACCAATTTTGACACAATCTTTCAGCACAGGTAAACACAGTAACAAAGCAGTATAATAAAATAGTATCTGAATTGTGTTTCAAAATAAGCCCAATATCATCCACATCGCTTGAAATGTTGCAGAGATATTGAAGTTTCTCTGTATTGTAGGCCTCATGAGCCGATTTAAAAACAAAGTATGAGCCAACAATAATACATACAAAATCATAAAAGCAACAGACAGAGGATCAGTACTGCTCTATAAAAAGAGGCCAATGTCGCCGACATAGCTGAAGTGGGTTTAAAGATATGATTGTTTTAGCTAATTTCGGATTTCAATTCAAGAGACCTGTTAAAGACACTTTTTGATAAAAAATCATGCAACCTAAAAGACCGTTAAGCATTCTATAGTCTTATAGAGCTTTGCTCGCTCTACAAAGTGAGATTATTCAGCTCACATATTTGTCTAGATACAATCCATAACGTGACTTTATCAGGCCCTTTTCCGACATGACCTGAGCGGGAAGATTTTAAAATAGGGTTTCGCGTCTAACAAAGGGTACAAATAAAATTTAAGGTTTCGAATAAGCTGTCGCGCGAGTCAACCCCCAAGGTCGAAGTTGGGTTGTTTGTCACAGAAAAATGGACATGGAAGAAATTACCACTCTGTCCAGTGAGAATTCTTCCCTAAACTCGTTGTACTCAGATTGACAACAGCTACAGCTTACAAAAGAACTACCTGAACGTACATAAAAAATCAAAAAGTTAGAATCGGCATTAAAAAGTCTGATTTTAACAGTAAAGGAAATGGTAAAGTAAGTTTTCCGATATATTACGTATACACGCTAAAACGTATATGATCTCACTGGTTATACTTATCTGGTAGTTGTAAAACTGAGAACACAGCTATCTAAAATGAAAAATTAAATATCGTACTTATGAAAACGAACATATGTATAACCATAATGAAAGTCAACAGATCTCAGAGCTGATTAGACATGTGATACCAATCATTTAAACATGATGATGAGCTCTTAATAAGTAAACGAGAAGCATATGGCTAAACAGCCTACGATAATTAGGACTGCTTATCATGTAGCTGATGTAACAAAACATTATTTATACACAAGCCGTAAAGAAGTTTTAGAACTTTAAAACATAATCGATTAATGATTCTCTTACAAGTCTAGACTAAACTAACAGCAATTCTCTCGATTTATTAACACATCCTGCAAGAAAAATCGCAGCACTACTCGATTATGCACGTACGACAGAGATACACGTCTATTACCTAGTCTTATATTACGTCTTCCTAACGGCTATTGCAACTTACAGTACTCGCCAAAAAGGATTGTCGTCTATCGAAAAACGAAAACAACAGATATCTAACAAAATTTACCTATTATCAAAACACCTATTAACAAATTAAAAAGCAAAACAAAAAATGTCGAACGCATTTCGAACATTTTTGGTATTTATCGAACGAACTCCGAGCGAACATAATTCATTTCGGGCGAGTACTGCATCAGAGTCACTTGGGCACTGCACTAATTCATAACTGCGAGGACAGAGAAGATGAGCAAAATAGTTATTGCACTGCTGTCTCACAAAGAACACAAAGTCTGTGCAGCAATGCCATACTTACACCAGTTGCAGCTTGAAACAAGATTCCCAGCTAGGTTTTCGATTTAGTAACTCCGACAATGAGATTAAGAAGGCACACTAAAATATCAAATTCGCAGGGTCAGTTTACGTTGAAGAACATGCACTAGAACGCCGAAATAATAATAAAGGCACATAGCACTGAGAACAAGTTATCAAAGTTGTGAATAATCACTGTGAAAATTCAAAACTTTTGATAAATTTAGTATCGTAAGCGAACAAAATATATTAAATTACGTAATTCCATAGAAGATATTATAACAAACTATTGGTACAAAACATCCGACCATAATATCCACGTTACGCAGTCCCACAAAACACTATAATAAACAATGTAGCCTTTCTGTTGGAACTTATGAAATAAAACACTTTCGCAAAATTTATATGAGATTGCACCACAAACGCCAGACTCGTTTGCATTTCAGCTTTTCCAATCGAGGAGATAATAATACAGCATCGCGAGACATACTCGAATTCACCAGCAGCATTAGTGAGTTGTATTTGACCGTACAAAACATCAACGGCGGATGGATCGTCATTCAAAATTTCCAGGCCACGTAGCCGCAATTGAAGCCGGCCATACTTTTCGACAACAGGCCTAGAATGATTCAATTACACAGTTAATGGCGGACAACTCATATTTGGGTAAGTAGCGTACTATTATTAGTTACCTTACGTTCGGAATCTAGGCAGCTAGACAAAACGAATCTAGTTAAAATACCATACATCACAATCAACAGTTACATTGCTTGCTAAAAATGATTAGCACACCTCGAACGAACGAGTATTAAACTACACTTAGCTATCGCAGAACAAGTCTTGAATAAACTTCAGACGCCTCGCGAGATATTAAACAACCGTGCTAAAAATTTCGAATAGATTTCGAACAAATTCCCAAAAGATAATGAAGTCTGCTAGAATGGACTATGAGTGACTAACACCCCATTCTGACAGGTCATGTATAATAGTAAATAGGTTGGCATCTTATGCGCTACTCTATTTCCTATAACAATACATATTTACTTAACCTAATTTGAGTAAACTGCCGCACTGCTATCGCAAATTTCTCTAATAAAATTATACCTCGGGGTCCTAAAGTTAGAAATTTCGGTTGCTGAAAGTTAGCTGGGCCGATTTCACAGTTAAAATGGAACGAATATATTAAAGTACTGTCAATATAAGAAATAGTCGAATAATGTGTAATTTAACGACTGATCGCAATATGTTCATGCCTAGATTAAGAATATCATAACCAGTAGCTTGTCTTATCACATTACCTGAACAACTGGAAATACCTTAGTGGAATCCCCTACCTTGCCTGGCGGGAAACCGTTCAGCCAGGTCAATGGAGCATTTTATAGTTGTATTTTTCGTATTATTAAGCATACACATCATTTTTAAAATTTTTTGGTGCATATTTATTGTTTAAGCACTGAAAATGCTTATTTCTACGGGCGGCACTTCATTTCAAATAGGATTTAGACATAAAAAAGTCGAAATGTAAACTTTGAGATTAATTTTTGTTATAACCTATTTTTGTTAGGACGATAATTTTTGGTGTGATCTAAAAATACCTAGAGGCGCTGTGCGGGTTGACCTGAGGAAGCCAAAATTTACCTGGTGGTCTGACCTGGGGTGGCCCCCGAAATGCTGGGGTTCCGCTCCCTCCTCTGTGGAGAGGGCAGCTACAAAAATAAGACCAATAACACATAAACCGCATAGGGCGGTTGCACAGATATTACTGTTATCATGTATTTTGGGTCGTACGGACCCAATAAAATCTCGGTTTGACTCAATTCTGCAGCGTAATGAAAATGGCAGCACTGCAATATGGCTTTCTCAAACTGCTTCAGAAGTTCCTGGGGGACCGAACTACCCCCCCAGGTCGAACTGGAATGGCGGTAAATTCGGTTTCTCCAGGTCGAACTGGAGAACCCCAGCTGAACTGGGGGAATGAAAAACGCGAAAATAGAATAAATGGCCTAATTACATTGAATACACAATAATGCACAATTATATAGTGAAAACCTATAGATTAAAGACAACAATGCTATTTTAAAGGATTTAAAAATTTAGGAATTTTTTAGTTCTATAAAAAATTGACATTTTTTGCTTCGCAGAGAAAAATTGACATATTTTAGTCGTGCAGAAAAATACCGGGGGGAATACATGTCCTCTTCGGTGGGAAAGTCAGTGCAGGTATACAAAGGATGAATTGCTATACAAAATGAGTCCAACAACAACGACATAGCTCGAACGGTAGCAGACATATTCCGTTTTCGACCTTTTGAAATGTACAAATCACAAATTTTTAGAAATATTATTATTTAAACAGTGATTCTTACGTAAAACGGCCCCAAAAAACTTACCTTATTTGATGCAAAACATTCAAATACATTTATTTTTATCCTACTTAGCAATCCCGTAAACCGCTAGACACATTCGATTGATATATATACATGTATATTACTAAATATCGAAATTTGACTATTTTTGGTACAAAAATTTACCAAAAAACACTCAAGCATCGTCCCGCGGGGTTAATAACACATCCAATATAATGCTAAAATAACGTAATCACCATGTTTAATGACTTAAATAACCTTATAATGCGATAGTTAACACCCCTTACAAGCAAAAACTTGCTCTGTACAAACCTTGAAATTTTCACTTTTCGGAGTGTTTTTTAAACTTGGGCTCATAGCTCGAAAATAGGCAACTTTGACAAATGATACCTAACAGCAAAGTGGTAGTTCTCGATTAGAGGATGCTGATCGCCGTTTTTCGTTCTGAAACCTTCTTTATCAAGTGATGGATCGCGAAAGTTAGATACGCGGATGGCCAAATTTAAAAAAGTGACCCTTCACACTTTTGGGGCCCATTTTATCCCGGAAGACGGGATCGGCGGGTTTGGTATCCAATGAAAGGGCATAAATAGACTAGATTTACGATCAGTTAAAAAATTCTGAACATCCACCCATCCAGTGATAGACAGATAAATTTTTTTACGATTTTTGTCGCTAGCAAACTTATTAGTGGAAACTCCGCTCGCTCCGTTTCAATAATGCATACGCTCCGCAAGCGGAAGTGACACAGTTCAATAATTCTGCAACAATATTAGAAAGTAATGCTTACAGTACGACTTCGGCCACGCAATCATCTAAAGTTTTCGAAGCTTTAACGCGTTCTTTTTCGCTCATCAAGGCAAAAGTTCCCAGAGTGAAATGCAGTTTTACTGGAGTTTGAAATAACGATTGGTGAACACCGCTAGCCTTAAAAATCAACGGTTGAAAAAACTTAGACTGCATTAGAATGTTTTAAAATTACACTTCCCGATAATAAATTGTACCTCTCAACCTATTCCCAATATGACTGACGATGATACAGACCGGTTCAGATCGAAACAGTTTCTGTGGAATGACGTTGCATCATAAACCACACTTTGACGAACCAAGATCCCCATTTAATCTCTAGCGGCTGTCCCTGGAGCAAATGCAAAGATGTAGTTTTGGCCAACTAATAATAGGAAAGCATCTGGGGCCCGATCCAATATTGCCATACGCCATGCCCCCAAATCAAAATTCCCCGAGATATATACATGCAACCATTGTCCATTTCCTAACTCATAAAACAGGAATGTGATCCAGATCATAAACAAATTAGGGCAACAGTTATGCATTAAAATTAACACAATCACGAATCTTTGCTGCACTTCCAAGTAATCGTTGCTGCATTTCAAAGTATGTAGCGCGCTCTCGTAAAATTTTACTTTAAACAAATGTATCGGCCGTTTGTTTACTCCATACCTTACAACAAAATATTCGGAATATACAAAGTAAAAATGACTAATCGGCGCTAACCGTTCCAAATTGTTCCAGAACTTCAGATCTAAATTTTGCAAAAGAGGATAATATTGCAGGACAATTGAAACGAATCGACAGAAAGTGTGTCGCTGACTGTTGGTCTCGGAGGGAAACAATACGTAGCAACATACGCCGGCAGCAAGATATGACATCGCCACGTCGTCGCCCTTTTACAACTACTCAAGAAAACAAAAAATATAGCGGACTAACCGCTTCAAAATTGCTTGTATATTAAATGAAATCAGTTTTGAAAACAATTATTGCAGACAAGCATTTCCGCTTGAAAACAATTAACTGTGCTTCACAAAAAGATCCAGTAAATACATGTTATGTTCAAAAGCTTAGAGCAGAGGTTATATATTTCAATAAAAAGAATTACTAAATATTGCAATATAGATTCCACGACAAGCTGAGCATAATTTTTGCATTTACTAAGTTTTGACACGCATAATTTTATTAAAAACACAAGCTTAATACAGTACTGTGTTTTGCTACCTTTAATCTATTACATCATATCCAAAAATTGTGTGCTCTATGCAGTAATGCAGGTTTCACAGGAAAATGCGTGCAGAAATCGGGCACTTTTGTCTCTTACAACTGTTCGTAAAAGACAAAAATCTGTTAAGTCCGGCTGTATAATATTTTAGTTTCATATAAATAGCTATAAGGTACTTTTGTATATCATGGTCAATTGTAAGATATCTTAATTTCTTACAGACAACTGTAAAATATTTTGTCTCTTACAGCCTACAGAATCTGTTATAACTGTCCTTAAGATATTTTAATCTCGTATGGTCGGTCATCAAAGACTTTATCTTCTATTACTAGCTGTAAAAGACAAAAATCTCTTACAGACAGCTCTAAGAGACTAAAATATCTTACAGTTGTCTGTAAGAGATTTTTGTCGTTTAGATCTAGCAAAAGAATCTCTTATAACTGCCCTTAAGATGTTTTAATCTCGTATGGCCAGTCGTTAAAGACATTTATCTTCTTTTACAAGCTGTAAAAGACAAAAATCTCTTACAGACAGCTGTAGGAGACTAAAATATCTTATAGTTGTCTGTAAGAGATTAAAATCTCTTACAACTGAGCATAAGATACAACAGTGCCTTATAGCTATCTACATGAAACTGAAATATTACACAGCCAGCCATAACAGATTTTTGTCTCTTACGGATGGTCGTAAGAGACAAAACTGCACGATTTCTGCACGCATTTTTCTGTGAAACATGCATAAAGTGCGATAACCAAGCACCGCTTAAATTAAAAATTAAACACTAAGTGATAACCTCTACTGTACTGCCCTCAAAGCATAATGTATCTAACAATCATCAGCCAAGCCATTTACCCACACACTGCAAATAATCAATCACGACCTACCCTAATAGCAACTGTCAAATACCTCAAAGCTATAGTGACACATAACTGGCAGCATAATGTACATATCAGGTGATTCAGAACTATGGAACAATGTAAAATACCTAGACTTTTCCTAAAAACTGTCTTAAATTCTATTCCAAACATTATCACAAATAAAACAACCTTTTTGAAATCTATTTTTAAATTACCGGCGTAAAAAATAGCTAATGAACAGTTAGGTATGGTGGATAAATTCAACATGAAATAGCTGGACAATTGATCTGCCAATGCTGAATGCTGTCAGGCAATATGCTATAGCTGCAATTTTATTGATAAATTCCCGCATCATGTATACTTTGCAACTTATAACCAAAAATTATTAAAGAAAGTATGTACGAACCAATATCACCATCTTGTCCCATCTTGGGCACAAATATTGTCGTGTTAGTTTCGATTTCAAGCTGTCGTTTACTTTGGCCTTTTTTGCCTATCAAACGGCTAAAATATGCGCTAGCAACGGTAACAGCCGCTTTGAAATAGCCATCATCACATTCGATAACTTCGAAATCGTGGTCTATTTCGGTTGGATCACACGATGATGATTCTTCGTCTAGAAACAATAATTAGGTATGTCAAAAACAAACATTCCCCGATGTGGCAAAATTATGTGTTCTCCGTGTTCACAGATTATCCGTTGCCATTGTCATACGGTTGTCTGAAATAAGATTAAATGCAGCATCGTTATATAAATGGTGGTATTACAAAGTGTTACACTCAGTAAAACACTTCATGTCTGAATATAAGTAACCATTCCATATCAGTATTATACTAACCCGATTCATCTCGTTTAGTATATACGAAGTTTGTCATCAATTTCCTTCCAAGTATCTAGCTTCCGCCGCGTACTTTTTCTTGCCGCGATACTGCTTTCAGATCATTGAGAAAGCTGTGTACATGGGTTTTTAAATATGTTGAATACGTTGGTATGGTCATCTAGATATATAACCTAACGACATGTACCATATTTTCACGGGGTTGTAAAAGGATTAAGGTCAACAAGTCGTCGAACCGTACGTATTTAGCGAATTTCGTTTACATTAATTTTTTGGTTATTCAATGTTTGTCTGCACCTTTAGATAAGCTATTATAAGAATTGTGACCCTCAGAATATGTGTGTTTTTAATTTCCTACCAGACCAACATTATAAGGATTAGTCATGGGTAGGGATATGGATTACCCTATCCGCATATCCGGGTAAAATTGTGGGATATGTATGCCTACCGCAATATGTAGATCCAACGACAAAATCTCTTCTCAAAAGGTTATAAAAAGACATATCTGCAAATAGCGTATTCTCGGCATCCTCAAATCAATTGTTTGTCACTTCTCAGCAAGAAAACTTTTGCAACTGCTCACCGGATTTAATGTCAGGATATCTGGATTTTTTCCCAGCACTAATAAGGGTTAAGCAGTTTTAAAGGTTTTAGAGTGCTATCAACGTTGAACGCCAATTCGACATCAATTGTCTACAATGTGATACTTATAAATTTATTAAATATTTAGTTGAAATACATGTATACACAAATAAAGCACCATATACTTTGCCGATTGCTCTGCTCACTATTTGTAACTTATTACGTTTACTAGTTCTCAAACTTGTGTTAATAACAAGCAAAGCTTGCCGAAATATGGATCAGCATCCATGTGGTCTTTGTCGGCTGCATTTTCATAACTACGGATTTGATTCTTTCTGTAACATCGTCCTTCAATCCACACAAGTTCCGGATTGAGCACATCCATTTTATTGCGCTTTTTGCAATATGCTAATCTCAATATTTAACTATCTATCTATCAATAACATTAACATAACACAATGTGTTACGAATGAGTACGGAAAAATCAATAAAGGTGACACAGTTACAATCCGAAATCAAATTTTACGTATATGCTGGCCTGTCCACAGTGGGGGGTGTGGGGGGACACCCCCCCCACTTTCCAAATCCCCCCATGTTCGTGAGATTTTCCCCCATGTCCGTCCCCTCCACTCGGCCGAAACCCCCCATGTTCAACTAATTCCAAAAATTTTTTTATGTCTGAAAATTTATGTTTTTTGTTTGCAAATTGTTTTTTAAACATTAATTACCACTATTTATAACGCTAAAATATTGTTTTTTAGCGTGAAAGTACGTTCACAGTAGTAAAAATGCATGAAAATATGGAAATATTTTGTATTTTTAAGCAAAATTTATCCCCCCCACTTTGAAATTTCCCCCGAGAATGAACATGGGGGCCCCCCGAAGTTCCCCCCCACTTTTCGGAGGGCTGCGGACAGGCCAGTATATATACAAGTATATTTTGACTAAAAACTACTGAACTGACATATTTATAAGATTTTGTTCCTATAAAGTATATGCTAGTAACAGATATTGAAAAGCGATTGATTATGGTTATGTTACAAAACTACTTTTCCTGTTGAATAATTTATATACGTAATGTTCACACTAAAGTTGGCCAAAAATTTCGTTCAAGATTACCTATAGACTATTTTCTGACTCGCAAATCAACTCAGATTTTCTCATTCTCCTTTTTTAATTCTGAGTGTGTGCTTGAACCGATTATAGCGTAAAAAGCTCACTGCACAAAGTTGTGAATTTCATCGGTATCGTTTCTGGTTTTTACGGTTACACTCATACCTCAACTTCTGCTAGACGGATCGACCCGCGTGATATCTCATTCTAAAATTTAAATTGTCTAATGTATCGCCTTCAATTAGGATCGAAAACATATTCCAACTTCACTCCGAAAGAAGACTGAAGGGGACCGGGTCGTGTTATAAAACGTTATAGATTGATCTCGACAACACATGCTGATATTCGAGCCATATTTCTGGCCTGTCCACAGTGGGGGGGCGGGGGTGGGGGGACCCCCTCCACTTTCCAAATCCCCCATGTCCGTCCCCCCCACTCGGCCGAAACCCCCATGTTCAACTAATTCCAAAATTTTTTTTATGTCTGAAAATTTATGTTTTTTGTTTGCAAATTGTTTTTTAAACATTAATTACCACTATTTATAATGCTAAAATATTGTTTTTTAGCTTGAAAGTACGTTCACAGTAGTAAAAATGCATGAAAATATAGAAATATTTTGTATTTTTAAGCAAAATTTATCCCCCACTTTGAAATTTCCCCCGAGAATGAACATGGGGCCCCCCGAAGTTCCCCCCACTTTTCGGAGGGCTGTGGACAGGCCAGTATTTGGCACATTTTGTAGAGCAAACAAATCTCTATAAGACATCAACCAATGGGTTACTTGAATGCTGTTTTTTGCAGGAAGGAGCAGCGAGCAGTGAGCAGCACGAATGCTATATTTGCGTCAAAAGGTGTTTTAATGGGCCCATGAGAAACAAAATCCACGAAGACGGCCATAGTCTGCACAACCGCTCAAGCTATAGTTTTTTCTGATTTCTTTTAACAGATAGCTGCCCATGGCGTGCTGCTATTGCCGTTATTTACGCTGCAGAGCTGGGTCGAAATGAATTTTTGAATGGGCAAGGGGGCCCAAAGTACACGAAGGCGGCAACATCTCCGCAACTGCGTGAGCTACATGGATGTTATCGGTCGTATGAGCTATTAACGCTCTATGTAGCTGCAAATGACATGCAGCTAATTTTATTATTTAGGCTGCAGAGACGGGTCACAACGAGTTTTAATGGGCGATGGGACCTAAAATACACGTAACCGGCAATATCTTGGGAAGCGCTCAAACAATATGTAGGTATGTTATTGGCCTATTTGTACATCAATCATTTATGTACTTGCACAGTGTAAAAATGCAATAAGCGCATATATCTCAACTATTCACGCCACGTGAATAATGTTCGGATCATTTGGTCAATTTATACTCAATGTAGCTAAGTACATCTCGCTAAATTACATATTCAACGCCCGGAATCCACCACCTTCGCGATAAGACAAACTACTAGTATAAATAGTGTATAGTATATTAAATTTGTTTTAATGACTCATAATTGGGTATGTAATCTACTTAGCAGCATTAAACGTAGGAGTATAAGATAGTTTAAGATTGGGGTAGTATCTGTGTGTGTAGCCATGTCCCTGCCTCGCAGTAAATTCAATCTCCATTGCTATGGTTTGTTGTGTGGTGGTGCTTTTCCCCATTATGATAGTTGTCATTAAACAAAAGGGTTTGAAACTTCGTCACTTAATAAGGGGTTTATGTATATGGCTATTAGTATGTCATTAAGGTATTTTCATGAGTTCCAGTTTTAGTTTTAGCGCTTCTTATTCACTCGACGAGACGTAACGTATTGATATTCGAGTCGGTTCTTCCAATCATATGTATGACATCCTATTCGGCACTCTTTCGTTGTCCAAGTTGATTTTTGAAGCATAGTGAAATGCATGAGTAAACTTAAGCTGCGCCGCCTACGTACAAAAATGTTAGAGAACAGTCATTGCAATGGACAATTGCAAATTCAAAAATTTCCGTTGGCGAACACACAGCGAATAATTGCAAATCTGGATAATTTCTGTGCGCTAACACACACAATGCACCTATTTGCTATTTGGCCACGAGTTCGCATGTGAACGCACAACGTGGCAACCATTCCGCATTTCTTCGTTAAACTAACATGTTTTAAATTAATAATAATGCGTGTAGTTCGCGAATATCACATGTGATATGTAGGTTTTAAACATTCAACGGGAAATTTTCGTTCAGTAATAAAATTAAAATTTTTTAATTCAAGTGTCAAACGGTCACAAATCGGTTATTATGTGTTTTTGAAGGAATTGTTAATATGAAAATATTTGGCTTCTTAACGTTTTGGATGCATTGCCCGAAACACCAATTTTATGCTCACTTATGGGCGGCTGGTCCGCCGAACAAGCGATCGCCAATGGCTAATGATATAAGTGGGTGGTAGGGCGCACCTTAAATTTACTCATGCAAAAGTCAATGTCTGCATGCGCGTCTATGAGCGGTCAGTCCAGATCCAGAACGAACACTGGTGGCCGACATGGTCCCAACTGAATTCGCCCGTGACTGACGCTGTATGACACCTGTCATAAGCAACATTCGACGTAGATTGCCTCCCTGCTTCAACTATCATTTCCGCCTGGTGTAATGAGTTATGCCACCCTGTTCTATGAGACGCCTGCTGCTCCGCTTTATTTAGATTTATGTTCGCGCCGACTATGTTGCTCTTTAGTATGTCCTTGAACTTCAGTCACTTTCCACCATATTTTCGCTTTCATTGTTCAAGCTCGCTCAACAACATTTTTAGGTAGTCGAATTTCTGGCATACGCGAAATCTCGCCAACCCACCTGAGTTGTGCAATCATAATATGCACTTCAGCGCTTGCCACACCTGCACCTTGAAGGGTAGCGAAATACGATGTCTTGTCTTGCCATAAGATAATCATAATCTAGCGAAGATAGTGGAGCTGAATCCTTCCAAGCTGTCTGACGTATATACTTCCGGTGGAGGACGAGAGTAGAAAATATAGCTGAACTGCAGCGTTTTACATTTTGATTTTGGTATGCAGTTAGAAGTCATGTCTGGACCACAGCCAATGTTTGAAAATGCCGAATGCTCTACAAACCGATTAAATTCTGTTGACCTCTCCCTCTACTGAGTTGTCGTTTGCAACAAAGCTATCTAGATATATGTAGCATTGAGTGTTTGTCAGTTCCTGGCCGTTGACGAATGCTACCGGCTGCTTTCCCAACATTTCCTGCGGTAGTGGTTGATATAGCTGTTCTGGTTTGGCAGTATTGATGGGAAGCTCGAAATTAGCTGCTGTGTGACTGAATTCCCTGCTAGCTGTTGTATGTCGAACAAACTGGAAGCCACGAGCACTCAGTCGGCTGCGTGGAACAGCTCTCTCACACAAATCGACATTGTTTTCGTAAAAGCAAGAACAGACCTGCAATAATAGAAGTCTCCAGATAGACATTTGTCGGATGCCGAATTCGAACTTCGCTGAGAGATAAGGAGTGATGCATATCCACGCCAATACACAACCTTGATTGACTCCGTCTTCAACGGTGAAGGGTTGCCTGTATAAGACGCAATCGAGACTGTTGTGATGAAACTGTCTGACAAGTCGTCCATTTGCTGGAGCATCTATAGTGTGAAAGCACTTTCCAGACTGGTACGGTTAATGATATCGAAGGCCTTGAAGAAGTCAACAAATATGCTGTACAGTTGCTGCCGTTGTTCGACCGATTCCTGGAGAGGCGTAAGGTAAAAATCATGTGGATTTGTCTGCTCTGACACTGCAATGACTTTTCGAATAGAACCTTTTTGGAAAGAATTTTTAGCCAGTTAAGCAGCATATTGATAGACTTTCGCCGATTGATGAGTAAGACCCCTGATGATTGCCTCAATCACTCCTTTCATCTTTTTTCTTGTAAATTGTAACAAAGATAAAGAAATCATAAAGACGTCTTCATAGACTTGGGGCAGCTGTTCTCGGTCTCAGCTATGGTTGAAATGCACAGACTGTGCATTAACGGAGGCGCAGCGGCTTTCAGCAACTATACAGGTTCTGTTGGTTGAAGTTCCAGGTTTGGCACTACATCAGGATATACTGCTTCGCCTTGGTTCAGAAACTTTTATCGTTCAGTAATATCTGGGAGATCTGTTAAAGATGACTGTTATCGGCTGTTTTCACTGGAACGACGGAATTCTTTCGAGGTTAGCAAATCAATTTAAGAGCAGAGAATACTCTCCTGATGTTATCAGCATCGGTGAACTATCTGTGCAGCTTTTTCTTCCGACCATCCATTTCGTCATACGCCTTATTCCACGCTGCAGAGAAGATTTTGATTTCGTGAAGACACCCTTATTCCGACTGAAATTATCGCTGATATAACGAGAATGAGCTGTTCTTGGCGCCTATGAAAGCTGTTCTTGGCGCCTATGAAAGCCCCTATGTCTCTATGGTTTTCGCTGAACCGATCGGGTATAAACTGTAACGATACGGGAGTCTTCAAGCCTTAACGCAGCTGTTATCGTTCCCAGTAGAGGTTGAAAACTGACTGTGCATTAGCGTAAGTTCAGCGGCCTTTAGTAATTCTGCAGCTATATTATCTGGCCCTGGTGACTTTCCGGATCTGGAATATTTCAACACTAGTTTGATTTCATGAAGGGTGACTGTCTCGTCAAGCTTTCGTTTGTTGAATGAGATTTCAGGTTCCCATGACGTCAGGATCTGCTACTTCTCATTGGTTTAGAAGCCTTCTGAAGTGCTCTTTCTATCGTTCTGTTATATCTGTTATCAGCAGTTTTCACTCAAACGAATGAATTCTTTCGAGGTCAGTAAACCAATTTAAGAGCAGAGAATACTCTAATGTTATCGGCGTCGGGGAACCTTCTGTGCAGCTTTTTCTTCCGACTATCCATTTTTCATGCGCCTTATTTCATGCTGCAGAGCTTTGTTGATTTTGATTCGGTATTTGAAGATGATTCGTGTGCTTCGTTCTCTATTTTCCATTTCATTCTATTGGGCTTCATCTGGTTCTTGATTTTTTTCCTCTATTATTTCTGTTGCTGACTGATTTCGAGTCTCTTCTTCTATGCTTTTCAAGTTTCTTCCCGGCTGTGCAAGCGGAATTTCCGTTTCGTTTTGATCCGAATTTCGACACAATTGTTCAATTTCTTCTGTTAACGCTGCACGTTTCTTTATATACAAATTGGAAACGGTGATCATCCTGTAAGTTGTCGTTGTTGTTCACGAACTTTTCACCGTATATGTGCAAATATCTCCGTTGCTATTGCAAATGAATTGGCAAAAGGTAACGAACAGTTGTCATGGGAGTGCACTCACTGCGTACCAATAGTGAAAGGTATTTTAAACAGTACTGCTGATTGTCAACGTAAAATTGATAATTTAACTACACGAGTGCAAGCTCTGGAAAATTCTAAATCCGAAGGCGGACTGACGGGACTGGATCTTGTAAATGAGCTGCGAGAGATTGACTTTCGAAAAAAAATGTGATTATCTTCAATCTTGAAGAGTCCACAGCACGAGATGGAAACCAACGTAAAGCAGATGATACAAAAACTGTGCATGATATTCTAGATACGCTAAGCTTAGGAGACAATATGGTTGACACCAAAGTTGTTGCTCGTGTGGGCAAACAGCAAAAAGGTCCTACCCGCCCGCGCCCTGTTAAAGTTATATTTGGTAATGAAAACCAAAAAGCGTTAGTAATGTCACATACTAACAAACTGAAGAACAGCAAATATAAACTTATTAGTATCCAAGACGACCTGACTAAGCTGCAAATATCCGCCGATCGGAAGCGTCTAGAGGTCCACAATACTTCAGCAAAACGCGACAAAAAGGCCTATGTCCGCAATGGACGTCTAATCGTTACTGAAAAAAATCGTGAACAAACGGCCAATGCAATACACACTACTGCCAGCACCCAAATGTCTTCTGTCCCTTTAGACCAGTGATGCACCGTTATGGTTTTAACTTGAGCCAAAACGATGCTGAAATCAATTTTGATTATAACAATTTGTTTACTATTTCTCATGCTAATGATTTATCTGGCGATACTTTCTGTAATGATGTTAAAGTTTTATCTGTCACTAATACGTCAAATATTATTCCGCACTGTTCAAACGCTAATTGTAGTTCATCACTAAAGTCATATAGAACCAACGTTAGTCAATCCAAATTTGTGTTAAAATGTGCTATGTTTAACTCAAGAAGCTTGATGAACAAAATTGACTGTTTTAATGTTTTCATGGCAGATCGGAAGCTGGACGTGGTCGCTGTGTGTGAGTCGTGGGGCCGGGAAAATATAGCAGATTCGGAACTTTATATTAACAATTACGATCTTTACCGGGCAGACCGTACATCCTCGATGGGGGAGGCACCCTTGTGTATGTTGCGTCTAATCTGCAATCAACGACGGTTTCCCGCTACGTCTTCTTAGGTTACGAAGATATTATCGGTGTTTCTATTAAGCTTCGGTCCAACGACTCACTTCTAATAGTCTGTGCATACAGATCGCCTTCAAATTCAGCAGCTGAAAATTAGACTCTGTTCTCAATCATCTCCAAACTGCGTGAATCGACCGCCTCTCACATTATGTTACTTGGGGACTTTAACTATGCAGAAATTAACTGGAACAAGATGACATGGCCAACTTCTTGCGATAACTTTATGAACAGTATTATATCAGCAAACTTAACTCAACATGTTTTCTCCCAACATGGGGAACAGCAACTCTTGATTTAATTTTTACTAATGATGACGGCATGGTAGATGTTAAAATCGAACCTGGTTTAAGTACTTCTGATCATTTTATCATATCCTTTGCCCTTCGACTTTATTCCCAAGCAGCTGTAAAACAAACCGTTGACAGCCCGCGAAGTCTTAATTTATGGCAGGCAAATTGGACTAATATCAACACTGAACTACAAAGTAAGTTACTTGCCAAAAATACATTAGCCGAACGTGATCCGCGTGTTATTTGGTATGATATAAAGTCAACAATACTTGAAACTGTCAAAACTCACACTCCTATGCGGCGTAATCAAAAAACATCAATCTAGTACACCTGGATGACTAGGTATCTTAGTGACATTATACAAAGGCGTAAGAATGCTTTACGAGCATACCAACGGTCATATTCTGCCATAACCTATCAACGATATAATTGCCTCAGCAGACTTTTAGCATCCGAAACCAATAAAGCCCTGTGGAGGTATGAAAAACTGCTAGCGTCGACCATCCGTTACGATCCAAAACCTTTTTGGAGATATGTTAATTCCCGAAAAAACGTTAAAAATCAGGTAAGGCCGCTGCAAAAAAATGATTCAACCTACTGTAAAGATGATACCGAAATGGTGCAGCTTTTAAATAATAAATTCAAATCCGTTTTCACGACCGATCCTGTTACTGCCACTGCACAGCTACCTAAGCAAACCGCTATGGTCCTATCCCATGTTAATTTTCGCTCTGACAATGTATTAAACGCTATAAATAGCTCGAAAGAAACTAGCGCAGAGGGGCCATATTCAATTGAGGCAATATCATTCTCAGGAAATGCAGTGCGACGTTGGCGCCTTTTCCTGTACATTTGTATACCCATCCTTGGAAACATGTGTTTTGCCAACTGACTGGAAGGAAGCATTGGCTACACCGAAAAATCAAGGGTGGCAGAGAAAGTGACAAATCTAACTACAGACCGATAAGGCTCACTTCATGCTGTTGCAAAATTATGGAACGCATTGTACGCAGTCAAGTTGTTGATTTTGCGATCAACAATCGTTTATTATGTAAGAACCAGCTTTGGGTTCTATCCTCGACGGTCTACACAATTACAGCTCATTGACTATTTGAACAGCGTTACAGCCATTGTTGATAACTCTGATGCAGCGGATTCCGTCTATTTAAACTTCTCAAAAGCCTTTGATAGAGTATGTTATTTATGATTAATTGATAAACTTAACAGCTATGGTATAGCTAATCCGCTATTAGGATGGTTTAAAGACTTTCTAATTGGTAGATCACAACAGGTCGTTTATAACGGATGTATATAAATTCGCCAAAGTAGAAGTTACCTCAGGAGTCCCACAGGGCTCAGTGATCGGCCCGCTACTTATTTCTTTGCTATGTCAACGATTTTAATAATGCGGCTTCCAGTGCTGTATGGATGTTCGCGGACGACTCCAAACTTATGAGGCGAATTCACAAGTCTTACTACTGGTTAGACTGCATGGACTTACAATGCGACCTTGATTCGATCTATCTGTGGTCCCAAGACTGGTCACTTGATTTCAACGTCTCTAAGTGTTGTGTATTACATTTCGGCTATAGTAACCCTTGTTACTAAAGTACTTCATAAATGTCAATGTTATTGTTAATGAGTGTTCAGTATCTGACTTAGGTGTGGTTATCTCTAGCAATCTTAAATCATCAAATCATTGTGTGAACATTGTATCTAAATCGCGCAAGATTGTAAAACTAATGGCTCGGACGATAAGATTTTCGGATAAATCAACATTTCTCCCGTCATACTACGCATTAGTGCGTTCCAAGCTGGACTACGCCAGCTGCGCCTGCAGCCTTTATCTGCATCGCGATGTTCCATTAATCGTAAGCGTTCCACGAAATGCCACCAAAGCTCATCCCGCATCTACGTAATCTGGATTATTCTTCACGGCTACGCGCGCTTGGCCTTCAAACACTTGAGAAACGCAGACTCCGTGCTGATATTATAATGGTCTATAAAATGTTACATGGATTTGTCGATTATGACTGGAGTTTGCTATTCGAACTAGCACCTGCGTATGGTACACGCCAACATAGTCTGAAGCTACGACTACGTAAGCCGGCTCATCTAGACAGTCGGCGATACTTCTTCGCAAACCGCGTAATATCTGCTTGGAACGGTCTGCCCAACAATGTTGTTACAGCGGAATCAGTAGAAATTTTCAAAAGAAGATATCACGACTCACACACGGCCACCATGTCATAGTTGCCCGATGCTGCCCAGGATTTTTCATTTTCAGAACAACGTTCGAATCCACATCAACAAGCCGATTGTCTTATCGGCTCATGTCCTGTCAATGAATTCACAATGCTCTGGTTCATATAGCTATGACAAATATGGTGGTGACGGGACAAGCTGTAAGCATTCCTGTAAGCATAAACTGCTGTTGGTTTTCTTGTTGTCGATACGATTGCTTCTCAGACTTTTTGTTTAAGTCATCCGTCGCTGTAAACAATTCGCGTGTTTGTTGTTAGTTCTTCGCTCTCTCTTTTTATCAGCGATCTTTCTTTTTGTGGCTGATTCTTTTTGCGCTGTCGTGATAGGTGGTGTTCTCTGAAGTGGTATATTAATATTGCACGATTTAGGCGGGGCTTACGTACAACGTCCTTGAATATCGGATCATGAATGGCGGATCAGGTGCGATATGTGGTTTACTAATTCCTATTACGATATAAATAAGTTTTATTTTGGCTTTTGCCTTAGATGGTACTTGGGATTTTCATTTTGAATTTCAAAAATTTTGACCACTTTTGCTTTATTACTATAGTTTCCCACCGTTACACAACATCGTGGTCAGAATGTTATTTTTTTGATGGTGGAATGGGGTGGGAATCAGAATTAATCGGTATTTAAAGGATTAAGGGATTCGTCGCCGAAGATTTTGTGGTCCAAGGTGTGGCCAGTACAACGCCAATGAGAAAGCAAGTATAGGCACGTGTTCTTTTTGAGCGTAATTCGTGTCTTGCGCGGCTGCGTGACTATGGCTAAGCACTTGTGTTTCAAGAGCCAATTCAGTGCACGATTATTTCTGGTTTACGCCTATCCCTGACCACTGTTATTTTAGCTCATTTTCAGTGCGACCGTACTTGTATTCCCGCACTTCTGACTCGTTTTCTAGGACTTCACGGTTTAATTTATTTACGATTTCATTATCCCTCTCGTGAAATTTTGCACGAAGTATTGATACCGCAGATACTTCGTATTCTATTTGATTACCTCACCCTAGGATCTTACATTCAATAAACCAATACGCCTTATTTTATTGCCCGAACAACCGACAGGAATCTACGGAAATCGTATTGCCACAAGCGCTGCGACCGCAGACGGCAGGTAGAAGACTAGGCTGACCTGGTAATTCGTTTTGTGTTTCAAATATATGTATATATGTTGTGTGTACCACTTAAAGTGTGACATAAAACCGCAAAAAAATCGTCAAAAACTATATTAGTGCAACGAAAAGAAGTATGATTTTAATAATTAAATAATACTAATTATTATTACTGAATAATAATAGCAATAAGGTAATATTTATTAATAGAGTAAAAATAAATAAATATATATACATATATATATATATATATATATATATATATTTATATATATGGAATCGTCGTAAAAGCAAGAAAAACAGAAAAAGGCGTAAGGCATAATAAAAACTCGTAAAATCAACTCGAACACGTAACAGTATATCATGTCGACATCTCGCAGATAGCTATCAATCGATCGCAAAACTAACAAATATATTATTTACAAACCTTGTTGTTTTAATTTTGTGATTTTTTGTGGGTGAAATAGGGTGATATTTAAAGATATAATTTACATGGGGAAGGGGTTAATGAAGCCCTGTCCGTAAACTCAGAAATTTAAAGAGTTGCATAAGGTTGGAAGAGTTTAATAACGGTGAAATTGGGTTTTATTAGCTTTTTAAAGAACGATGTTCCGAATGGTAATGGTAGTAGAGAAATCAGGCTCCAAGCCCAGGGAAAGTGCCTAATACACCCCGGTAGTGTGGTAAAATTTAACCCAATTTAGAGAAGTTTAGTAAATTTTGGTAAATTCGGTTTTTTGCGTGGAAACTGAATTTTGTTAAACTTTGATCCCAAAATTGGTTTTAAAGAGCGAAGTGTGCAAAAATAGGGGTAAAAATGAGCATTTGTACATGACTATGATGGTAGGTAACATTTTTGCCACCCTCTTCAAATAGGATTAAAATGGTCATAACTGGGTGCTAAAAGTTTTGATCAATGAGTTTTTAATCCTAGGGAATTAGAGTACAAAATTGGACATGCCCAAGTTGACAGGTAGTAAACACCGAGTTGGTACTTTATCTGCTTTGTTCTTTGAGCATGCGGTAACAAATGCGCAACAGGTGAGAATTGAGATAAGGAAGGCAGCTTAACGGTCCGCCTAAGTCCACACCCCGAACTCACCCCTGAGACTTAAAAAACTCGTGTACGACTCGGCCCCGGATGATACTCAACTGTGGTTGACTTGGGCCGAAAATTTAGTTTTATCTGTACCGTATAACGTTATCTGCCATTATAGCTCTTTAAGCCCGAACACCTTGAATTTTAATCCCCTGGTGAGGTTGGTACAGTTGCCCCCGACCGGATGACAATTGCGTTAGATTTGCGCGATAACAGTTAGATTTATGTTAGTTGCTACTTTAATAAAGTTCTTGTGAGTTGATACGATTGCCCCCGAACGACCGACAATTGAACTATTAATTGATTAACTGTAACCTGAGCCTTCCAAACGTTACGCTATCACTTGCCGATTATATTTATATAGTCGCCCAACCGGCTGGCAGGCAACGTTATAACTGGGTAGTAGCGGTTGATTACTCTCTAGTTTCCCGACAACTTTCCGCCCTCCGACTGGCTGGGCAAAGCCGGTGTTTCCGTGTAGCATTGTTGCAATAAAATGGTGATTCTTGAACACGACATCGCTCAAGGTATGCTTACGGAGTTACCCACAGCTATAAGCTTCAAGTACTTCATAACTACTTCTTTAAAACCGCAAATATCCAAGTAAAGCCCAATTGAGCAAACCAGAAATATAGCTCTCGCTCCTCGCATAATTATTTATGCCGTATTAATAATATTCTTGAATTAAGTTGTAGAAATAAAGTTAAAAACGTAAAGAGAACTCCGAAACCACTTTTCAATCTTCGCTCTGCTAGAAAGTACTTAAAAATAACGCTGCGGCAATAAGATGCCGAGCTACTAATACTCAAGTAGCTAAGTAACCTATCTCAATTAATTAAAAAAACATCCAAACAAAATAGTATAATTCTTTACACTATGATATCGCAAACAAGCAAGACGCTGAAATGATCGAGCACGAACTAGACTGACTGAAAAATTATCAATCAAGCTATCAACAGGTTAGCTAAGAAATCCCGCAAACTAACATAAAAACAACAAAATCCCAGATTTTGAAGTTTCAAAATTAGGGAACAATAAATAATTTTGTAAATAAAAAGGACTTTTTGGGTTGGGATAGGTAGAATTGTGATTTTGGGGAGCTTTGGCTCAGGGAACCCTTGATAGCCTACT
>JASANE010013999.1:0-20063 GCA_030248225.1 Trileptium ribeirensis
TTAGTGATCGTCGGTGCACACAACTCAGATGCGCGATTAATTTATATGGCTCGCGTTGCTGTACGGTGATATTTAGCCCGGATGGGAAATGATACTGTAGATAATACTAATGTGTAACTCGTGGAATTTCACAACTCAGTGTACCTAAGAGCAAATATTACGGAAGAAATTCAACCGGGCCATGATACTGGACACTGGTTTACCCGAACGCCGAACGCTCGCATGGTATCCTTTATATATTATAGGATAAATATGTACTATGCTACATTGATGCTATATTACAATTATATTACATTATGACGGAAGATGGCCGAGTGGAAGATTCAGACTTAGGGTATGTTTATTACGACTGGTTGACGCTATTACGGTTATATTTTTATTTCGCAGTTATATACAATCCACTGGCCTCTCCAACGTGTGGTTACCCCACTCTGCAATTCAACTACTTATAAAATTTTTCATTTCGCCATGAAAATCCATCATGTACGATTTTGATTCAGATCCTCCAAAACGTACAAACACAGCATTGTGATCTAGGTGTGATCAATAAAGCATTTCCGGCTCTAAATAAATCATACAATCAGTTTCGATAATGTGTACACGTACACACATAAGGCAAATTTGCAAACACATGTGCAAAAAGTTGAAATTCACTCGATATTTTATCCCGAGAGTGCTCATAGAGACCTCCACGGAAATCTTCTACAGTTTTTGGTCTGTAAAAAGACCAATACTTTTGCTCTGTAAAAAGTCAATTTGCAGGCAAAGCAGCTATTTTATGTTTATCATTTTGATTGTTTTGTTATAAGATAGTGGAAATATATGCAGCAAGTAGTATTGCGTTTGCCGTTTTTAGTAGGACGATCATTTTTGCTGTCACCTCAAAACACCTGAGCGTTGCCTGGGGGGCGGTATCCTGTGCATACATCGAAAGTCCTGCCCCCAATTGTGGAGAGACAAGGTGTTGCAGCAGGAGATTTTCTGCTCAGAATCTATTTTTTTTATATTTTTGTCTTCTTAAAAATCTATAAAAATATGAATATGAATATTCTTTGCGAGAACCAAAGAAATCAAATTAAACTTGAAAATTTTAGAAAAAAAACTACATTATCAGTTAAAGTGTAAAACATTGCGTTCAGATGCTGGAGCTATGCGACTGTCCACGTTTTGCTTTAAAATTTTGATCAAATTTTGAAAATAACGTGTAAAACGCAACTTTGTCTTAAGCATACAACCTGTGAGCTAGAATCTGAGTTTGAAAGAAAATTAACTCAACTGGAATTGTGCGGACCTTTCGTAATAATGACTTCATGCTTGTTGCTGCTACATTTTAAGAAAATTTGTGCCTTTGCTGAGCACTGAACAATGTAATTCTGTTGACGTTTTCTGTACTCAGCCTCAGATAAAGCTTTGTTGTTTTTTAAATATTGTTATTATGATTATTTCGGTAACATTAGCTAGGAACAATTATTTTTTGTAATGCATATATATAATCGAAATTTTGTTTAATAACAATGTATATACTTCAGGATTTCTCGATTTTCGTGGGTTCCGACTTCCATGAAAGCGTTAGAAGTTGCTGAAAAGCGTCTATTTTCATGTTAGTTTTTTACCATTAATGTTTACTTGTTTTGCGTGAAAGTGAAAACAACACAGAATTATCGGATAGTGTTTTTTCTAATAGAAAATATATCGAAAAGCAGTTTTGTTGTACACAAATAACGCGACCGCACCTACAAACAAATATTTTCTCTCTAAACCGACTCGCTTAAATTTACGTCAACCCCGAACTAGCGAGACGACCTTTGAACTGACAAATTTAGGATTCCTGTTCAAAACCCCTACGATGTTTCACAGTGGTGGCGCTGCTGCCTGTGAGAATTCTTCTTACAACCAAGATGTCGCTTTACAGCTGGAAACGGGTTTCCATTCAGTCTATTAGGGTTGTAGTTGTCAGTTGGTTTAAACAGTTTACGGATAAGGTATGGTAATTTTAAAGGATTCACTACTGGCGTAGCCAGATATTAGTAAACGGTCGGGCCATTTTTATGGTTTCACTTATAATTTGGAGATGAAGTGTGGCTATCATGGATAGTATGTCACAAGTGTGTTTATGTCGCGCCAATCATTCAACCAATCGTGATATTTTACGTTATGTGACGTTTACAGTTTCACGGCGCGGTGACATATTCGTATCCACGCAATATCTAGTTTCTTGCTTTTAAATGAGGTTGGTTGTGATCTAATTTTACCATGACATGTTTTTGATCTGAGCAAAGTGGGCGTAGTGTTATGTTTCTGTTTAGGGGTCAAAATAATTTTTATGTCACACTCATTTCTTTGCGAAACTTTCTACTTTTGATAAACAGAAATAAAATAAGTTTTTTCTCATTGTGGATTCTCCACTATGTCAAATTATATCGGGTGACTAGCCAGCCATCCTCCCTGGTTTGTGAACCGGATTGAGCCTCGCAGTGGGGCGCGGATGCCTGATCCGGTGATCGAGTAATATGGGACCGCCCAACGGTTCAGATGCTATTGATACATGTTAAATTCGTCATATTTGTGTTGATTTTTGTTCAAATTAAATTTAAGATTATATTTGCACATATTTCAAAGAATATTTAATTGTAGCGCCACTTTGGGGCTCATATACACGAGCCACCTTACACCTGACGTTCCTGGTTCGGTAGTCAATACCTAAACAAACCGGGGGGGGGCAACCAGAATAATACGGGTGGCATGAGCACCTTCCCGTGAACCGGGGGAGACCAAGTATAGGGGTGACCCCCAGAATAGCAGAAAAATATTTTGTCATTGGTTTAAAAATAAAACAAAAGTGGAAAAATTTTGTGATCGAAAAATCTTTTTGTGTTTAACTAACTTTTCGATACTATTTTTTGAACCAAAAAATTTAATTTCTCATATTTTATACAGTGGTGTATATAAAATATCTGCAAAATTTTTATAAATAATTTTTTTCCGCAAAATCATTATCTACATTTGTTTTAAGAATTTCTTTTAACGTTTTTATATTGTTTTGACATTCTGATTTGCCCGAAGTGTCACAACTTAGACAAAAATTGTGTAACCATATTTCAGGATTTTTTGGTCAAGAATATGTTCTTTTGAACACAATTCCTTATAAATGAACGCCAAATTTTAAAAATGACCATATAAATGAACAGGAACATTAACCCCACAAAAACAATCGTTCGAAACCGGGTTTTGTTTGCAATACTTATGACTGTATGATTCACAATGTTCATAAGGTATTATTCATATGTATATATGAAGCATTACACCCGACACTTACGTTATGATGTATATATATATATAGCTTTAGAATACACCCACATATACGTACGTAACATACCCACATATATTTATGTAATATATGCTAGTTTGGTTACGCATAAGCGCATATCTAAGCGGTCATAGCTAGTCGTAAAATAAACCAGTCATTCTTAAAAATGAACACTCACGGTTATAAATGACCAAATTTTTGAAAAAAACCCTGATCAATCATTATGCTCAGTTGATAAATTGGGATACAACACCATTATCTGGCTTCTTTTTCATGACCATGCTGTAACGTCTATCTCGATCTGCTAACATCAAACTTGATATTTCATATTTCAGTAATAAAGTAACATCGAGTCAAAGTGACTGAGTCCTCCAAACCGGGGGAGGGGCCCCTCCCAGTCTATTCGACCCTCTTATGAATTTTGAAACGAGGTGTCTATCGCCTGATGATCCGTGGAGAAGCCTGAATGCTGCGGTGATGTTTTTTTAATGACTAAACGTGATTTATTTTTAATGACATAGATAACGGTTACCATTTGTAAATTTTTTGCCGAGAAATTACTAAAAATTTGAAGTATTTTTAAATTTGAAACATAAATTGAGGGATTTTTGAACGCACATCCTATTACTAATTGCGGTATGCTTATCTGTCTGCTTGTTTGTCATTTTGATTCCATCAGATATTTTTGACCATAATTTTTGAACCAGTTGAATTTGTAGATGGGCTTTTGTGTTGGGTAGGAAATCGATATGGGAATGTAGGAACAATATTTTTGGGCACCTCTCACCCCCGGCCCTTTTGAATTCCAATGTGCTGTTATTTTAAAGGTTTTCAACGAGTATTTGGATTTTGACCAACTTTTAGTTTTGCTTCTTTTAGAGCAAGAAAGATATTGAAAGCACGGACCACTTTCAACATTCTGGGTACGCAGTGGGTTGCTCCCCGATAATTAAAAAATACAAAATTAAAGTATAAAATGATTAAATAATTACACATTGTATGGTATGTTTGCACATGACAGCAGTTTACAGGTGCCACTTTAATATGGCACTCTGAGTCAGTCAGCAGCCTGAAGCGGCATTCGCGCAGTTTTTTTATACACGAACAATTTATAATAATATTAGCTAGCATTCGTACGTTATGATTATATTTAGATTTGAAGTGTGAATTTGTTAGACGCTTTATTCCGATTTACAATGGTCAGTCACATATTTGGACGGTGACTACGTTGTCTTCTTCTTCTGAAGCTCACTCAACTAACCGTGAACAGGTTGCGTATTTTGATTGTATTTATCATTGTAGTTAATTATTCTTCCAAAGGTTGTAATTTAGTTGTAACTTATTACCGGCATATATATGATTAGTATCAAGTATGAACCAATATAGCGGCTTTGGTAATTTTACGCATTTAATAACGTACCTTCTCTTGCCGTTGTGGTGCATATGATTAGAATATTGCCATTAAAATCAATGTATCTACTGTCAATCAACCAATTATTGATAAAACGTTTACAGCTAAGGCATGAGTATATACATGAGACATAATAATTATGGCTTTCAAATTAAATACATATAAATTGCTGATGGCAAGGCGATTGAAATGTTCCTTCCTTCCGTGTCATTACCCATCTTCGAATTTACTCAAGATCGTATTATGCGCTTTCGCAGTTCACGCACAGTTGTTGTTTTGCTGACAGGTTATCTTTTCCAGTGGAAATGGCGAAAACTATCATTTTTATAACAAAAGCTATACGACATGAGTCAAATTCACTGATGGTGGGCCATCTACCCACTTCTACAAGTATTAGCAGTAATTTTCAATCGTTCACGTTCTTGGTTATGAGAAAAAGAAAAATCCGGCTTAATGAGAGCAAATTACTCAGAAAAACACAATCGTACTTTTTCGCTAAGCTTGTGCTCAATGAGGTTTGACAGTGTGTATCTAGAGGTGTTTTGAAATTTTCAAATTTTAAAAGAATATTATTTGTCGCTACGCATGCTTCTGTATAATTTTTGCAGTCCAATCTCTCATAATAGCGTGATAGAGCTTAATTATCTTTGCGTATGAAAGTGCCCTGGCATTTTTCAGTTGATATGGCTCACTTAGTACAGATGTCCCCTGGCCTTTGGTTTCTCCCTGTTTACATGCGCACGATACTTTTTTTATTTTTGTCTGGTAAAATGTATATACGTATGTGAGAATTTTATGCATTTTTGCGAGATACAGTGCTTTTGGCAGAAACGGTTCCAAAGCCTTTTAAATACATACGATACGCCTACCTATATATTTGATCAAAACGGGATAACATTTTTCGAATGCAAAACACTATGCGGTGCATAATTTTATTGTTGACGCTGTAATTGTTGTAGCACGTGCCTCAAACACCTCTAGTTATGATACACGGGTTCGGTGCAGGTGTGGGATTGTGGATCAGCAACCTGGATGCGTTATCCCGGAGACGTCAGGTTCATGCTTTCGATTTGTTGGGTACATGGTTGACGTTTTGTTTCATGTGTTTTTGTAACAGGGTGATCGAATGAAGCGTAGTTTCATCAGATAGCGAAAAATCTTTTAGGTCGATACCATAACCCAACACATGGTGATGACTTTTCAAAACTTTTTATAAAACGCATGGGTTTCTGACTCTCTATTGTTATTTCTGATCAAAATTTCGAAAAACTGACGCCGAATTTATGTGCAATGAATTCCGGTATTACCGCTTACACACCAATCACTGAGTCGCTAATGCACTTTATTCTATTCCATGCATGATATTCTTCCGCCGTGAATATATAATGGTTTTAGTTTGCTAATTTTTCGTGAAACCTAAATTTAGTGAATTTTAAATATGTACGTTTGTTTGGTCATTGGTGGTAGAAATAAGGGGGTAATAATGTTTTAATTTGCCGCCACGTTGCCTTCATTGTATTGTTTTATCATTACTTTTATGGCTTTGTAGAGGGCTCATAGATAAAGTTTTAAACTCGAACTATTGAATTTCAGCTGTTGTGGATTGTTTCGTTTGTGACCCCGTGCTACGTAGGCTCGGTTTTCGACGTTGCAACGTACTTATTATTGAAAGTAAACTTTATCGGCTTGGTGACTGTATTCAACAACTTTGTTGTTCTAACGAAAATTCCCGCTCATTTACCCTAGCTGTGCTAGCTATTATTTGGATTATGAGTGTAGTGAGTGGAACGAGCTTAGTGAAGAATTGCCACTTGCCAGAGTGGTAAATTTCGAGGGTGTCCGTTTTTGGGTGATATGCATAACTCATTGCGACAGCTCATTCGAAAACGGCAACCTGTATTCATGCCCAAACGGATTCAAACTCCGTCAGCTCGTAAAAGTGGACCAAATGTACCGAAACAATATCTACTATATTACTGGCCTGTCCACATCTGACCAAAAGTGCCGGGGGCATGTTCATTCTCTGGCGAAATTTCAAAGGGGGAGGGAAAAAGTGTCGCTTAAAAATATTTGTATAGCAATTCGTGTTCTGTATAGAGGTAATTATAATGTGCTGCTGCTTGTTCTTATTTACTTTGATGTTGGGTCAAAAAGGTGTTTTCAGTGTGCACAGGAGACCCAAAATATACCTACATAAAAGCAATATCTCCGCAACCGGTTTAGCTATATTGATGTATTCTATATAATATTATATATATCATTTAGTAGATCCTCTGTGTAGTTGCACATAGTGACTCATTAAATACGCAATAAGCTGGTACATCTCCTCAACGCATTACAGATTCATCTGTGATATTCGGATCGTTGTGTAAGTTGATACTTCATATATTTGCGCACGTCTTTCTAAATTGCATGTTCAATACACAGAATTCTCCGCCATGGCGTTGAGACAAGTTGATAGTATTAGTGACTGTGTAAGTGCAGAATTTTCAAATAACGTTTTTTGATTTGAAAAATGTTTTTGCCTGTCTGTGACAATGATACTCTATCGCCGAACTATGTATGGCTTAATTTATTTTTTGTATGTTTTTCCGCTTGTTTTTCTGGCCAACAATTCAGAAAACTGAAGAATTTATACTTTTCCGGTTGAGTAGGATGAGCTTGAAGGAGGAACGTGGGAACGTTTTGGTTTCATTGTTTGGCAAGCTACGTTACGCTGAGTGCAACGGCCCATCATTGAACGTAGGTCAGCTATGCTCGCTTCGTTTCTCTCTGTTACCGATGTTGCTAATATACGCGTGCTTACGTGAAAGGATTTTATTGCAGACTGGCCTGTCCACAGCCCTCCGAAAATTGGTGTCAACTTCGGGAGCCCCATGATCATTCTGGGGAAATTTCAAAGTGGTGGGGACAAATTTTGCTTAAACATGGCTAAATATTTCTAGCTTTAGGGCCGTGAATGTATTTTCAACCTATAAAACGATGGTTTAGCATTATAAATAGTGGTAATTAATGTTTAAAAAACAATTTGCAAACAAAAAACATAGATTTTCAGACATAAAAAAATTTAGATTTAGTTGAACATGTGGGTTTCGGTCGAGTAGGGGAACGAACATGAGGGAAAATATCACGAACATCGGGGTTTGGAAAGCGGGTGTGGATGATCTCCCACTGTGGACATTTCTGGCAGATTAATACATTGTACCTTTCCGGGATTGCAGATGCATGATAAATCGCGAAGCGAGCAAGCATTTATTTGTATGATTCTGTGCGCCGGATATCTCAACATTTTTTATATAAGTGATGATAGTCAATCGCAATATTTTTGCTTCTAATTATTAGTTGAAACAATATTTTAGATAGGGTGTCTAAAGCAAATTGACAAGCGAAATGTTTAAGTCACCGCTGGACAAAATATAGTGTTGAGTTGCTATATACTCTATACAGGCGTTCAGTGGCTGGTTATGTTCATTATCCGCAGTATACCTGAACAATCACAATATTGTCGTAATGCAAACGTAAAATTTCGAGTCATAACTCAGCACATGAAGATCATTATTTTGCGAGTTTATATCTCTTGCTGATGTTAGCCTATTTTCTACTGTAATACCTACCTAAAAACGTATTACCATACGTGTGTCAGCGAAGACTCGTGTTACTGTGTTGCAGCCAGCATTTGTACAATACCATATGAGCAAGAATTTTGTTGTTGCGGCACCTTTAAAAGCTTATCTAGTAACATTTAGGAGCCTATTTGTTGCGGCACCTTTAAAAGCTTATCTAGTAACATTTAAGAGTATTTGAACGCCACTGTGTTTTTTATTTGGGTTAAAATATTACTATCGACCAACAAGCAAATGTTTCTATCATCAATTTGCAGGTTTCGGTCGCTCTAGTCGCTATCAGTTTAGCAAAGATCCATCGGTAGCAGAAGCTGAATGGATCGAATCAATTGAACAGTGGCGACAACAGATGGGCCTTGAGCGGTTTGTTCTGCTTGGACATTCCTTAGGTGTGTTCACTCTGACATCATGGTGTACTCGGTAGTTGTGTTTGTAACTAAGCTGCTCGCGGATTTGGGTAACCGTGATAGGTGTAATGCATAAATTTCACAGAGCAAAAATAGGTAATAACTTCAGAAGTCAGGTTGTAGCAAGACACATCTGCTTTAGCTCAGCAGCGATCGGTTTTAGGTTTTAAACATTAATATTATTATCCACCAAAAAGTTATCCAGATAGGTTTTTGTTATCTGCAAGATTAAATGTGAATCATACTCAGGGTTTTGCAAACTGAAAAAATAGTGAAAAGCAGGAAACTTAAAGGGAGGTGGAAGATACGGGAAATAGTTAAGAGAATGGAAAACAAGAAATTTATCAGCGACGTCTTTGTTTGTTTTGACGTTTGTCTTTATTGCTACCGCTAAGAACGTTGTCCAATATTTTTATGAAGTCCTACAACTCTGCTATAAGTTTTTCCACCAAGCGCAAAATTTGGCATATTTTCAAATGTGTTGCACGCAAAAGACTACAGAGGTTATAGTTTTGTTGTTTTTTGGGTCATTTTACATTATGAACATCAAAAACATTGTGCGCTAACAATTTGGTGTGAAATGCGCAGGAAAACGGGAAATTGACTGCATAAAATTGGGGCAACTATATACTATATTTTGGCATAAATCTTTGCAACAACCTAGGGTGTACCCCAGACGCTGAATATTTTAAACAACGTATACTTGACAAGGACAGACTGGAAAAATATATTTAAACATACTTGGAAGCGTGAACACTAATGACACTACAAAGTGTCATGAAGAAAATATGCTATCACGGCACTGTCCTGGTGCTGCCCTGAAGCATTTACGTGAAGTAGCACACGTATAGCGCCAATAAACTAACACAAGCAAGTAATTATTTTACTTTTTGTTAGCCAACATTGCTTATAATTTATTACGAAAGCATTGATTTCTGGATTACTTTTTGTTAGCTCGCTGGAAACTTCACGTAGAAAAGAGCTAGCATTATAACAGACTATTGCATTTTTAGCCATGTAGCAGAATTTGACTTTCCGCAGCGCTTCTCTAGGTCCCTATGAAAGTAATGATATTCAAGTACGTATAATATCAGTATTAAAACGCTGTTTTACATGCAACGCAATTTCAGGTGGCTTTCTGGCATCATCGTATGCCATCGAACATCCAAGGCATATCAGCCACTTAATTCTTGCGGACCCATGGGGGTTTCCTGTTCAGCCCCAAGAAGCTGACCAACAATTTCGTCTTCCAGCGTGGGCGCGTTTGATTGCTGGTTTTCTTCAACATTTCAACCCGCTAGCCACAGTACGAGCGGCAGGACCTTTTGGTTAGTCAATATATACGCGTGTTGTATAAATGTTTTTAGCTATCTGTAGTATACCACGTTTCATATAAATATAAATTTGGCTAACTGTTGTATAGTATGAGAGACATGACCCATCTGTGTCGATTATAATAAAATGGCTCGATTTTTTGCTTAAAACATTCTAGTTATAGTTTTTATTTTAATTTAGCAACAGCTGATAAGATATGACTATAATTCCGACATTTGAAACACTGTCTCCTGATTGTGAATATTGCTGTTACACATTACGGCACCGCTACTATTGTTTGTTACCAATGTCCCTGCTGCATTTCTGTATCCTCACATGAAAAAATAGATAGTTATTATAACTGACATCTCTGTAGGTTCAAAATTTGTGGGGGTGGGGGCACGAACCGGGGCAGCCCATCATACTCTGGGCGGGCCCGATAATTCGGGCGCACGAAAACGGTGCTGCCTCCGGTTCAACTCGTAATTTTCTCAAAAAATTTTGTGGAGTAAATATAAAACGGGACATCGAAAATTTATGGGGGCCGACCATGAGAGGGCGCCAACTGCTAACAAAATGCCACCGCTATACAGGTAGTGTGAACGTTGAAATGTGTTTAACATATTAGGGTTTAAATAACTGTTTAATCCAGATCTTGCTAAAGGTCCCCTTGTGATATTACTTAATCGTACTATGGGATTTTTACTTTAGCGCGCGTATACAAAATTACTATTATTATTCGCTGTGATAGCATTATAAACTGTAATATTTTAATGACAAGTAACAAAATAATATTTTACAGCATTATTAGGACGCATTAGTTGTAATGAAGTGAAAGATATGAATGGCCTGATAAATTTATGACCTTTGGACTTGGCTTGCTGTAGTTCAGAGTAAACATTAATTTGTTATACTGTTACAAAATATGATATTACCAGATAAAAATAAATTATTATTATTATAAGAGCTGAGCGTTGCGTAACAGTGTTTCGCCAGTACGACAAAGTGAAATTGTACGGAGTAAATCAAAGTACAATACAGTCAATCTAAGGAAAAAGTAAAAACACTACTCTTTAATAGAAAAATTCTCAAACGATCACGTCAACAACTAAATGGATTTCTATAATTTGTATGTCCAAATAGATTACTATAATGTATGTCTATTCGCGAAATATTTGCTTTTGTTTCTGGTCTTGATCGTATTCTTTACATAGAAACGGTATTGGGTTTTTATTTTGACGTTTTAGCATAATCTGATGCAAATGTTATGTTAAGTACGCATATTACATGCTATCGTGTAGATCTCATTGTAACACAAAATTATTGTGGAATCCACGGTATATGTAACTATTCGATTTAGTGTTATAGTAGCATTTATGTACCTGTACAATTATAGTACTAATTTGTGTTGCTTTAGGTCCTTCAGTTGTAAGGCGCTTCCGACCAGACATCGGACGCAAGTTTGCTTCAGTATTAAACGACAATGAAGACCTGGTTTTCGACTATATATATCATTGCAATGCTCAATCACCTAGGTACGTACTTCTTTTTGAAAAGGATCGAGCAAAATAAGCGGACTTTCCACTGGGGGCGCTAGGGCAAAAATCCTGAAAATTTTATTTTTCTGTCTGTCGCTGTCATTCATAACTCATTTTCGGATTTACGAACTTCGACTGATTTTTGTTCGATAACAAAAGTGGCGACGATATGCCCTTTCGTTGATCGCGAACAGCTCCTACTCCATCTTCTGTGTCAAAATGGCATAAAACACGTTTTTAAAAGTTCTTTGTCAAATCTTCCATGTGGGCACTGTCTTTCGCAGCCTTTCTCTCGCGACACAGGCTTTGCATCGATAAATAGAGACCTCCACACATAATCAGCTCATCGAAATGTACGACTTTGTGCGACCACTTCTTGGGAAACTGCGGGACGGACTACTGTTCATAGACGAATTGCCAGACACTATGAAATGTGGCCTTTGCAATAGACAAGTATTCACGTTGGCTCAAAATCAGGGAATGTTTGATCAACTGAACATTATCGAGTACTGCGGCATAAAATATAATTTACATTGCGGTTTTTAGAAATCAACGATATTCTAATCCAATCCTTTACCCTTGGCTGTGTAAATAATTTTGCAGTCGTCTTAAGCAATTGATTCCGTCAAAACATTGTGTAACTCTATAAGCACATCATAAATGGTAATATTTGTGAAGTAACTGTCAACTTTCGAACGAATTAATATAGAACAGAAAGCGATAGAACCTTCTATACATGTCAACAAATTTCATATAGTGTCGAACAAATTTTAAAACAGCGTACTAATAATTTGAACAGACTTGATGAACAATAATTAAATATCTCGAATTAACAGGCATTGAATTTCGATATAATGATGAGTACTGTAGCTGTTTCAGCTAAGCTATCTTTATACCTGCTCCTCCAAAATTCGAAGTCTGCACAAAAATGCTAGCACAACTTTTTATGAATTTTTATATTTAGTTAAAATTTAATTATTACGTAACAATTAAAAAAAATTATTTTGAACCACAATCATAGATGCATCGAACCATGTCACCATTAGGAGACTGACGACAGATTTATTATAAATTTCACCGCCTGTCAGTATCGCTTTGACAATAGCCTCCATTAAACTAGTAGCCCCTGTTTAAACTGGGAGCGCCCACAATCAGTGTCGCCGACTAAGTGTCGTCTTTTCTGGGACCGAACCAAGGGTATGTCGGGTTATATCATGACAAAAATTTAAGTGGATTGATACGACAGATCGAGTTTCCTAGTTCGGAACGGCGGTTTCGAGTTCATCAGAAATCGTTAGCATACTAATTAAAATACATTATCGAGTTCTCATACACATACATTCGAAGTAATATCGACAGAAAATCATTAGTATTTACATTGTACCTTCAGTGGTGAGTCAGCGTTCAAGTCAATGCAGATTCCTTTTGGTTGGGCTAAACGACCGATGATTAAACGCATTGGCGAATTAGATCCAGATGTACCGATTACGTTCATGTAAGTGCGTGACGTACATAAATACCAAAGTTAAATTATGACCCTGCAGTTTTGGACATCAAAAAGAATCGCAAAGGAATTCTTGTAGAATTAATCTACGTAGAGTATATTGTGTTAATTTATGATTATTAGTTTCGGTGTATTTTGCTTTTTAACTTGCTAATGTGGCGTGCCGCAAGCTGAAAAAACTTTATAAACCTTTGTAGACTGTGTCGTGGCCAGAAACGCTATATAACGATTATCGTAATCAGTACAGGTTTTATTGAAAAAAATGATATCAGCGTCTGTCCACGTGTTGTTTGATTATGAGGTCGAAGGTCATAAAGTGCCAAAAATGGGGTATGCAAAATGTAGCCCCCTTCTCCCTCCCTCCCCGACCTTATGAAAATTAAGGTTAAAAAACCTAATCTAGCATACAGTCTTACAATACGCCGAATTAAAACATAGTAACGCTCCACTACAATCGACCCGTGTATTAAAAAATTTTAATGAATATGTAGCCCCTCCGACCGCATGTATAGTAAACGAAACCGAAGGTCGCAAGAACCATATTAGTATATAAGTTTATCATCATTGCACCATGATATGGGGCCGTGCGGTTAATTGGGCAGCTAGAAAACCCTTCTGCCTGCGAGCACATCGCATATTGCGCGCATTCTCCATGGTATCATCACCTAAATGTATGCTAATTATAGATAAATTGTGTTTGTTTTATATCAGCAGCGTGTTAAACCAAATCTAGAATTTTTAGAAGTACCTATATTTTCACGCGTTGTATGTTGTAGGAAGGCGTAGTCCCCCTCCCGACCTGAGGTCTCCCCTCCGACTTAATCTTTCGGGGTGCCAATTTTTACAAAGCCTAAGCATCTGCCTGAAATTTTTTGTCGGGCATTCCCCACTCATGGTTGGTCTGTGAGCGTAAAATGGTATCAGTAGGTGCTGTCACCGTTGCGCCAGAAAAACTTCTGCGACAGGTTTGTTCTAAATTGGTCGATTTTTAATTCCAAAAAGATCCTAGCGGCACCAATTTTAGGTCGCAAGCCCTCCAAATGGCTCCATTTTGGTCCGACTTGCATAAAAACAGACCGTAGTTCACGTGTCACTGCGTCTTGACTTATTTCGGATCAAAATTTGACCCCCAGGGGGACCCTTTGTGACCCCTGTAGCAGGTTTCAGGTAGCTCGTTTTTCATAGAGACATCGATATTCGAAAAATTAGGGTTTTTTTTGCGTCGGAAGGGGTCTAGACACTATACGTTCGCAAACGTTTCATTTTGGCTACAAAGTTTTAACACTATATGGTTACTTTTGGTGTGACATTGTGCAACAAGTGAACACCTTCGTTTTCTTGGCGCTGACTGTGAGGCCGAGTTGTCTACACGCATGGTGCATTCTGTGGAAAAAGTCTTGCATTATTGCTACAGATTTAGTGATTAGGGCTACGTCGTCGGCATGGGCAGCGTCCACATATTTTAGGGTACCATTGTTACCATATATAACTCTTCGTGGTCTTGATGGATTGCAGAGTTCAACATCCACTCGATTAAGTTGACAAAAATATGCGATAGAATGGAGCCTTGTCTAATTCACGACTTGATATCAAATACTTCACATACCACTCCTTCCGCCTATAAAACTCATAAAGCATCAACGATAATAGTTCCTTTGGCACATCATCATCTAGATTATGTCATACAGTGAGCTTCTATGGGCTTAATCACACTTCCGTTGACATTTAGAATTCCGAAATACAAGACAAGTCTACAATAGGACTCTAAGAGTGTATTTGGTCACCGGCGCTGCGCCCAGATTGGAATCCACGTTAGCTGTCGCGTTAGTGTTTGCCACTTTCTTTCTTGAATCGGTTCGCTGTTTCAGCGTGCACGAGTTAATGCAATGATGAGTAGTGAAATATCATGATTATTGTTATAATCTCCCTTACCTCCCTTCTTGCTGAATGGCATTAGAATCTTGGATTTGCACTTCGCTGGGATACACTGTCTTACTCGTGTTCTCTGGTATAACAGGGCAAGCTTATAGATAGCACTATCGCTAGTAGCTTGAAATATTCTGTCGGGATGCAAATGGTGCCGGAAGCGCCGCCATTGCGCTGGTCTTTAATAGCATACTTCACTTTTGTTAAGTAAGGATTGATACGGAGTGCTATTACATCGATTGTATAAATCTCAAATTTTAATATTGTAATTTTCAGCCTTTTCTAAATTGTTTAAAAATATAGGGCATCGAAAGCATCATGCTGTATAGCAAATGATGTCGATGACTCCCCTTTTTGTGAAGTATAGTAAGTCTATCCGCGTGCCGTACACCGCAGTATGGTTGCTCTCAGTAAAACTTAGTCATGGTGAGCAACTTGTATTGTGAACGTCGCTTAGATTGATGTTAGATGAAAAATGTTTTGCTTTGCAGTTACGGTGACCGTACATGGATGGATACCGGTTCGGGTTTCATTGTGCAGCAGCAGATTCGTCGAAATTTATGCACGCAAGTTCAGGTAACGAGCGTAGAAACAAATTTTATTACGCGTAGCGTACAAAAATATTTTTGTAATCGTCACACAGTATGGAATTTATGCTCTTACCGTATAATATTCTCAGCAACATATATCGTCAAAGCTCAATATCATGTTTGATGGTCATAGTTAAAATTTTGTATACATGTTTGTGCCGATTATTTGGATAGTTTTACTAAATATATAGGATTGTGAATGTAGGTCGAAGCTTGGTACTAACGCACTTTGGGGGGCGTATGCGTCCCGTCGCAGTTTAGTCTAGCAATAGTTTATTATTTAGAATTTCCAAATTTCGCAAAAATTTTCAAAGTTATAACCAACACTTCCCAATTTTTGAAAAAATTTTCATAAAATTTTTGCTACTTTGTTAAGCCTTCAGGAGGGTGGCAAATATGGCATAAGGGCGATGGCTATGCGTTAGTCCACTTTAGCTGCGTACACTTGAGTTGTTGTTTTGTCAAGTCAGTTCAGTGTCGTAAAAGTGATCATGGTATGCGAACAAAGATTTTCCCTTATGTACTCGAACAGAGTTGTGATATAGCAACGCGCAGAATTTTTTATAACAATGTATTTTAACCAAGATGTTCCTTTCCATTTGTTATAACTACTACTAGTTATATTAAATAATGAACTGTGCAGCAATTTTTTTATAACAATGTATTTAACCAAGATGTCCCTTTCCATTTGTTATAACTACTACTAGTTATTTTAGATAATGTACTGTGCAGCAATTTTTTATAACTATTAAGCAAGATGTTCCTTGCCATTTTTATAACTACTACTAAGACAAAATCTTTAAAATGTATACTAGTGTGATGTCATATAGGTGACAATTTAGGCTAATCCCACCTTTAAGAACGGATGTTATTATTAGAAAAACAACAATTCAGACTGAGGGTTTAATGGGCGGCACCCCCTCTCCGGCTTAAGCTTAGGCTTTGTATATATATAGCTAATACATGCACCTTAGATTAGTATATCAATAGCTACATAGCATCCATTTAACTTCGGCCCCTAAAATTAACATGGACCACCACATCACAATGCTTAAGAGTATTGCAGTCGTTGTTTCAGGTTATACAAGGTGCTGGACATCACGTTTATATCGACCAAGCGAATGCATTCAACGAAGCTGTAGAAAACGTTTGTCGATTGGCTGATATGAACAATACAAGCTCTGTGTCTTAGTTATAATAATTGTAATCGCTTAGTTTATATTTATTTACTCTAATGTCGTGTGTGGTACAAAACTGAGTTTTCGTCGTACAGTGACTATACTTGTGGGCGATTCATTTGATCTCAGAACCAAGCACTGGACATAAAGCAACCGCCTTTTGAGCCATTGGATCAGGACATTTCTCTCAGAAAAAAATAATGGCGGACGGCTATGGCAGTTGCGCCATTTTAAAGTATTTTCGTGCTATGCGGCGTTCACATTATAATGTACCTACTGTATGGAACTTTCCCCTATAAAGTCGGCCCTACCGTATAGGCAGTCAGGGTCACACCCGTACCGTAAACCAATTTCTGAGGTTATGCGATACACCCGTCGTTACTCGATTTTTTGCTTACTGTGTCGTACATTCTCTTAGCTACCAGTTTTGCGCGCATTAAACAACAACAGACGCATTAATCTTTTAAATCACGATATTTTGTACCTATGCACATTGACAAGATTATGTCGCACACAATCAATAAAACAAAACTACGAAGAGGACACGATGCCCTTGACACTGCCAAAAAGTAATACCTATAGCTAACTACTCTTAAAAAGCGTTGGGGTGTCTAAGACACTGTGCTGTCAAGAGTGCCTGTGGCTGTGTGATTATATAGGTTCTCAACGTTGGGGCATTGTAACGTGAACATTGCATAGATGTGTTGTTTATGCTTCATAGAGCGGTGAAGCACATAAGATCAGGCCTACCAAGCTGGCTCTCGGAGAATTTAATCATTATGAGTAAAATTTCGAAATGATGGTGAAAAGTAAGAGCAAATTTTGGGAAGCATCGGAAAATTTGTTTTCTATGGTTTATAGTATTTTGGTTTTAAATATATTTCGACTCTAGTAGTCACATTTTTACAGGAGTTCGGAATCAACCAACACGGCGCTTATTGCGGATATAGAATTCTATTTTATTACGCAAAAATAAATTGTGATAGTAAAATATTATACAAGTTTCAATATTGGATTGAGTAGATTGGAATCGGAGTATGGTAAGTATCTGAACATAGCTTTTTGCCTACTGCTGACATGGGCGATGGAGCCGAAGTAGAAAATTATGAAGGTTTTTGGAGAATCTTCTGAAGATGGTCGCAGCGTTCAGAGAGTAATTGACTTTTCGCGAAATTCGTTTCCAGTCAACTCGTGATCGTTTCTGTTAGTATTAGTACGTTCCGATTACCATTCCAGCCTCAAGCGCCAGGGGTCCGCCTGTACCTTCCTGAAACATTCTGTGCCAGAAGCAAACCGTCAAAGGAACAAATACCGTCCTTTGGGTGCGACCGCTTCTGTCATTCGTCTGAGTGCTCTTTCTGAAAGTTAGACACTTGCAGCAAGCAAAGCAATGATTTTTTGAAGTTGTTAGCCAAAATGGTCAATCTTTCGACTGCTGGTTGCGTAATATACCAAAAATGTCAGTTTCTGTAGCAATTTTTAATGTTAAAAGTAAACATCAAACTATCTTTTTAAATGAGAGAAAACATTGAACGAAAATACTCCAATTTTATTATCTAGTAATTATTAAACCTAGGAATCTAGAATAATCACGTCTTACCTGAAGCTGATCGCAACCGAGAGAGTGCTCACAACCGTTGAATTTTCTACTAGTGATAAATGAGCGGCAAATTAGCGACTCCGCTTTTGGTTGCCCTTTTACCAACCCCGCTGAGGAAATTAGTCAATGACATTTACCCGCAAAAATATGTATTATCTAGAAGGAAACAATTGCTCGCCTGCAGGGTGTATCAAGTCCTAATGAATTGTTGTAAGTACACCCCATTCTTTTCTCAACATCCACAGAGTCACTATCTAATTTTAAGAAGTGCGACTTCTCCGTGGATGAACAAGCTTGGACATCAACAGAACAGTTTCTTTTTACGTCAACATGGGCCGTCCGCTTGATGGAGCAGCATGGTGTTGCGCAGTCTTTGATACTAATTTCAAAACCGATTGATATTAAGCGTCAAGCCAAACAAAAACGAAAATTTTCAAGTCAGGAATGGCACGAAAGTTGTCTTATAACATTTTGGCATTAGCTAATTGTACAAAGTATTCCCAAATGTCGGATTTAAAAACTAAATTGCTGGCTACTGATAAAAGCCGCCTTGTCGATTTTCAGAGTGCTGCAAGACGAATTGTGCAGTAAAAATTGGAAAAGTAGCACTTCACAAGGACTCGAAATGAATGTGGTTTTTCTATGGCGGTTTTTTTGTATTGGCCCTTGATCATACTTTGATGCTGATGAATGAGTATCCAACTGGCAACATAGTCTTCTTCGTGAATGACTAAACACCTATCACTGTAGTCTCAGAAGCGGATGTCCCGGGGAGGGCAATAAGTATGTCTGCGGTTCACGGAGGTCTGACAAATCTGTTTATTGTAAACGTGTATGCGCATGCCAATAGTACTTTTTACGATAGTCTTCAATATTTACTTTTGGAATGGATTTTGATATTTTAAGCTCTAAGTTATCATGGGATATTCGCTATGGGTGATTTTACTAATGAGGAAAATACCGCATTGGATAGGAGTAATGTTTCTGCAAAATGTGGAATAGGTACCTTTCAAAATCTAATGTGGTTTTTGAACGTATTCTATATTTCTAGAAGAGTTTCCACAAACGGTCTCTTATGAACAAGTCAGACAGTTCGCTGAGAGGACTGTTTTGGTAGTGCGAAATGCAGCGGACCAAAATTTGTTTGATAGAGTGAACAGAACAACACACCACATTAAACGCCCCTTGCAAGTTGCCCTTTTTGAAAAATTCCATAATAAAGTAAGATTTGTCTCTCATCAAATCAATTATACAAAATATCTGACGTATAGCCATCAAGTACGGAGTTCGGAATATATATGTAAATAGTGAGTGGATTTATGGTTGGAAATCGCGTATTCCAATTTGCTAATTTAACAGATGTACAAGTATCTAATAACCACAAAATTTGGGCCACCGCCGGAACGAATTTCCACTTTACTATAGGAAAGTCTTGAAGGTTGAAAACCCGATAATGATGTGGTACATTAAGCACCCCTTACATCGTTTTGACAACCCAGCAACTAAAAATCTGTTCCTTGTTATAAAATTCATAACGCCTTGCCCGCTCTAGGTCACATACATCACTTTGCGGGAACTATCATGGCATTCTGCAAATTGTGTATCAGGAACGGTCTGTATAAGTGAAAGAAGACATAACGCACGTTTTTGTTTACTGCAGCCGTG
>JASANE010014000.1:0-12051 GCA_030248225.1 Trileptium ribeirensis
ACTTGTTATCTGTTATTATATTTATTTTATCTGTTATTACATTTGAGACAATTCAATGAATTGATTGCAACGAAGTGTGGGAACAAAAACAACTTGCTTATCTCAAAACTAAAGGATAATGTTTTAGGTCAGTTATAGAATTTTTCCAAAGGAGACTAGAATAGCAACTAGTTGTACACAGCAGGAACAGGTACAGCTGGAGCTTCAACAATCCCTAAAGGGGAGGTGGTACCTATCTACGAATCAGTAAGTTTGGATGTAGATGTATGGACACAACAGGCATTTAGAACCGGCGAGCTTCTTCAGAAAGTGGTGTTATATGGTGCGAAATAATTCCTAAACGAGACCTATCAAACGAGACAATAGACAAAGGAAAATGTAATTTATATGTACTCGAACCGAGGTCCCGCAGGGAGTGAGGTAACCGGATCCTCGGAGAGAAGAGGGGTCAGCCGATCGTGCGGGAGTTTGGTGCACATACTAGCTGGTCATATATGAAGTTGTCACAATGGTGTCTGCAAACAAATGTAGTCATGCAACTTCTTCAAAAGGATGACGCATTCCTACGTAAAACGAATACTAACAGGGTATATAGCAAATCAAACGATACAGTTGCAATTACAGTTGTGTGGGCTTTTAGTGAGTGCGTCAGTGAAAATGCTGATGGAACAAAAAGTTTCTTGGTTCCGGCCAAAGCCTTACCTCATACATGCCTAAACACCTCCCCGGTAAACTCTACCCTCTGGTGGTCCGCACTCCGTAAAACTGCGCCACCCCCACCCCCGCGCACCTGCTGTGGGAAAAATTTTAGCAAAAAGTGATAAAAATAGGACGAAAATTAAAATAAATAGGGGTAAAAACGGCAAAAATGGTTCGTCGACAATATTGCTCGTCAAATTTTTCAGCGTCCCCTTGGAGGACCTATTTCTCGCGAAATGCCTCTAAAAAGCCTCAAACCCCTCTGAGACAACTCTCCCCGCCGATGTTGGCTACACCGCCCAACCCGAGACCTCGGAGCGTCAGCATGTATGCCTTACATAGTCCAAAAATACAGGTGTTATAGTGAAAAAGGCTTTATATTGAATTTTTGATTTGTTTCAGTATAAGCACAACAGTCTACTGTACCTTTGTTGTACTGGCACCTGCAACCGTGCGGCTTCTTTGAAAGGAAGCAGATGCTTTACAAAGCAATCCCTAAATGTGACGTATCCATTATGTATACTACACTCCTGGTTTTAAGTTCAAAACTCGATTGTGCCAACGACTCATGCTCTATTAACATAACATCCTGTGTGGAACAGAATAAGTAGCCTATGAAAAATCAGTGGATAACAGTTGTACTGGATACATTATCACACTCCGCTGTGGGGCAGGCAATAATGAATGGGTAACGCTTGTACTGAAAACTAGTCGGCAACCACTTTGGAACTATGAATAAAAGGAACGCTGGATATACCGAAGCGCGTTAGAATTTCATTTTCTCGAAATCTAACAATGTATTAGTTCGTACATTTATCTTTCTGACATTTAGTTAACACTTTGTCATGTCATAGTTTTGTATAAATGATCCGAATTTTGAACAGGTCATAACGTTTGTTTATATAAGCTAAATTTCGCACAACTCAACGTTTTCTTTCCAGAACATTTAACTCATGCCTTCCCAAACAGCGCTTTACTTGCTGCAATTCGCTTGTGTCTATATATGTCTAACACAAAGCATTTATGCACATTAAATTGCTATAGCGGTCTCATATTAGGTTTCGCATTGCGCAATTTGTGTTCAAACCGGTAATTATAAAGCTAGAGAAATACAACTCGGGAAGCACGCTACAAACCGCGGAATGAGGTATTATAAAACCTTGTGTACTCCGAATATAAATGTTTAAACATACTATTCATACGTCTCTAATGCCAAGAAAAAATGGTCGGCTGGATTCCATTTTATTGTTTGCTGTACCGCGTGTATACCGACACCGACACCAGGGTATATCTTTCTTTCTCTAGGTTCCAAATAGTAACAAAGCACGAGCTCAATACGATAAATAATGAATAAAACAGTTGTAATTAAATGAAAAATTACCGTTGGGTTTAGTTTTAGGTATTACAAGAGTCTAATTTCTCAAAAATACAGGCTGCAATCCTGTAACTGTTGAACTCAAAGATGGTCACGCTCGGATACTATTGGGCAGACGTCACCTAGGAATCATACATAGATTCTGATAAGTTCTATAAATGATAAAGTACACAATCAAATGTACAAAGCCGGAAATACAAACTTCGATGTATTAATAAAAATTATCAAAATATATCACATAGCTAGTGTGTTTTCAATATTTACGTAATATACTATGCGATTCATGAAAGGTTGTTACAACTCAAATAATTGGGCACCCGTTCGACACAGTTGGCTGTTTTTTTCAATTGGGTGCGTTTAAAACTACACCTGTTCAACTGCAATATTGTACATATGTCTCCGCCTGTTCGGGAGCTCGGGGTCAAACCATACCATGTTTCAGGCTACTGTCATCAAGTCTTTTGTATTATCGTATATAGCTAGGTTATAAGCAAACCAATTTAGCTCAAAGTTTCACCGTGGATGTGCCCTAAACTGGTTTGCATTTTGAAACAATACCGATGAACGTACGAGGAAGAAATTCCACAGTTTAACTTTTAGCACCAAATTAAAGCAAATTTTCTTAGTTCTTGTCCGTGATAAGGTTTCAAACCTTATCTAATAGCAGTAAATGTAAAGTTTAATATATCATTGGAATCGCATTAACGAGCTATGTCGAATAATGCATCAATTACAATAAGATGCCTGCGCATGGTCCTAATTATGTCACGCGTTCAAATGGGCTAGCTACTATGTCACGCATACAGTCCAGCTCGACTATTAAAATTTTGAATAGACTATCTAGGCTATGCATTTGTCATCGAGTGTCGAGACGGACTGTGCTTTTGTCACGAGGTGTTCAGCTGAGCTATATAACTTAAGCCAGAGACTATTTAGTCAGCGAACATTACGTTTTATTACACGTATCTAAATAATGCACCAAAAGCGGCATACAGCTTAAAATGGCAATTGTATATATTAAAACAGATATATAACTTAGAATTAAAGTGAAAATACTATAGAACAAAATCCTATTACACTAAGCACAATACTAATGCGCGAGTAAACTTAAGGTGACCCCGCCAACCATCCTATTTTGTATTTTTGCATAAAATTTGTTACGGAACGCTTTTTGGTCAATTGAAATTCGGCGTAAAACTGTTCGCGAACACAGCGCTTGCGATTGAAATCTAACCATTTTGTGTTCGCGAAAATTCAATTAAAATTACCCAACTTTTTGAGAACGAAAATTTGTCGATTTGATTGTGACGTCACTTTTGCATTAAATTTGTTCGCGAACACTGTTATAATCCAAATTTAAACGATAATGCATTAGGGAACAGAATTTCTGCAAATTGAAATCGCCGAAATTCTGTTCGAACACAAGGTCTAATTTCTGGCACTTGAATTTGATTTTGCCAATTTTCGGTTAGCGAAAAACCGAATGAAATTAAGCCATTTTTCCGTAACAAGGGTTTGCGATTCGATATCGGTAATGACAAAATAGGATGGTTGGCGGGGTCACCTTAAGTTTACTCACGCATAAATAAAATTTCTCAATTGGCAGTTCAGACGGACGCTCCATTTGTCACGGAGAGCTAAGCTAAGTTCCATGTTAATACTAGATAAGCTATAAAAATGTACCATAGTATTCCAGCTAAGCTATAGTTCAGCCGAACTAGTTGAGTTGGACGCGTGACATAAATTAGGTCTTGGCGCACGCATCTTATCGTAAATGATGCATAATGTCAAAATTTAAGTTTGTTCCTCAGTTAATGCTCTTCGTCTCTCTATCTGAAATACTAAGCCGTAACCAAACGTTAACCGTCAATTCACCTGATTTTGATGCTGTTCGACAAATAGTACGTTAGGTTTATACACGATACAACGTATAATCATCAATGCTCCCATAGAGTTTTCACTGTTGAAAAAATTTATTTAAGTAAAACTAAATTAACGCTACCAACCTAAACGTATCAGCAGAGCATCCACCAAACTTTTGAATTTGGCGCTGTTTAAATAATAATGAACAAGTACTTTCGTTAGAAAACGATTTTTTGGAAAATACAATTACAGAATTCGAACCTGACTTATTTAAATGAAATATATATCTACGTAGATCGCTTTAAGGCCAATTTATTTCTTACAGCTCAAAAGGTCTAAATTTATAGCTACTTTAAAACTGTAGTCATAATTTATTTCTTAAACGTCTTAAATGTCTAAAATTATAGCTACTTTAAAACTGTAGTCATAATTTATTTCTTAAATGTCTTAAAGGTCTAAATTTATAGCTACTTTAAATCTGTAGTCATAATTTATTTCTTAAATGTCTTAAATGTCTAAAATTATGGCTACTTTAAAACTGTAGTCATAATTTATTTCTTAAATGTCTTAAAGGTCTAAATTTATAGCTACTTTAAAACTGTAGTCATAATTTATTTCTTAAAGGTCTTAAATGTCTAAAATTATAGCTACTTTAAAACTGTAGTCATTATTTATTTCTTAAATGTCTTAAAGGTCTAAAATTATAGCTACTTTAAAACTGTGGTCATAATTTATTTCTTAAAGGTCTTAAATGTCTAAAATTATAGCTACTTTAAAACTGTAGTCATTATTTATTTCTTAAATGTCTTAAAGGTCTAAAATTATAGCTACTTTAAAACTGTAGTCATAATTTATTTCTTAAAGGTCTTAAATGTCTAAAATTATAGCTACTTTAAAACTGTAGTCATAATTTATTTCTTAACTGTCTTATAGGTCTAAAATTATAGCTACTTTAAAACTGTAGTCATAATTTATTTCTTAAATGTCTTAAAGGTCTAAAATTATAGCTACTTTAAAACTGTAGTCATAATTTATTTCTTAAATGACTTAAAGGTCTAAAATTATAGCTACTTTAAAACTGTAGTCATAATTTATTTCTTAAATGTCTTAAAGGTCTAAAATTATAGCTACATTAAAACTGTAGTCATAATTTATTTCTTAAAGGTCTTAAATGTCTAAAATTATAGCTACTTTAACACTGTAGTCATAATTTATTTCTTAAATGTCTTAAAGGTCTAAAATTATAGCTACTTTAAAACTATAGTCATAATTTATTTCTTAAATGTCTTAAAGGTCTAAAATAATAGCTACTTTAAAACTGTAGTCATAATTTATTTCTTAAAGGTCTTAAATGTATATAATTATAGCTACTTTAAAACTGTAGTCATAATTTATTTCTTAAATGACTTAAAGGTCTAAAATGTCTTAAATGTCTTAACATTGGTGAATTTCTAGGTGCTATCAAACCCCAGTAATTTTAATTGTTGGGAAATAAATTTTATTCTGCTCTCCCTTCAGTTTGAAAGTAGATTATCTATAAAAAATTAGACTAAAACATATATATATATACTACACATGTCTATTTTGTATATTTTTAAACCATAAAAGGTACAAATTATTGCGTTTGTATCTAATCACAAGTTTCGGCTGTACACATTTATTTATGTGTATAAGTTGATATTTTATTTTAAAATTAATTATAGTAATAATTGGTCACGGTTTAGTACAAAAAAGAGATTATTAAAACATTTTATGGCTTAAAATTAAATTTTTTTGAATTTGAATAAAAATAATATTAATTTTCGCTTGGCGTGACATCGGAAATTTAATAAAATGATGCAACAAATTTTCGAACACATCACGCAAGGCTTGTTATAACATTCCGCCGCCAGCTTAAACCCGTATGACCTTTTACAGATTGCCTGGTTTTTTGATTTATTACAAGCGACGGACATAGAGCCTTAGCGTTACCGCCATTGATACAAAATTAGCCGAATGATGAGGTTGTAGTAGCGAACAGCGCCAGTTCATTGTATCGCCTATTAAACTTGATGAATGAACCCAAATGAACAGTATTTCTCTACAAAGTTACACCAGAAATAGCTATTCTTTTCAATCGAAAAATAAACACAATAAAAGCAACAACAATAAGAGCAGCAGAATAAATAACTGAAACATTATCTATTAAGGAAACGCTCTATTGTACATTATTTAGCTTAAAAATTTACATTCTACCAATTATACTGGACTTCTGAGTGATAGCTTATTGACGGAATGATAATTATCACGCTTACCAGCAGCATTGCCTTCAAAACAGGCTTTAAATTTACATACGCTTTTTTGGTTTTGCCCAATTCAGGCACGACACATAATTTTTGAAGCTAACATGACAGTTTAACATCGACAGAGGTAGGATTCGTATTCGTGAATATGGCTTTGACACAAGTGAAAAAAAGTTCAACAACAGGTTTAACAAACAAATTGTTTCATAATCAGGAATTTAGCAAGAGGAAATAACTGGGCCTCAGCTACATTTCACTGACAAACGTGAAAAAAATAACTGAATATTAGCTACATAATAAACTGAATATCAATGACTGGCCCGTTCCATTTTTGGCCGCCCCCCACCCCCTCTACATTTAAGGAGCCCATGAAACACCCTGATCGTAATCGTAGCATGTACCTATCGTTTACGTAATTCACGCGCAGCATAGGTGATCTCCACGAGAATTCAGCTCAAATATGGTGGTCTCAGTTGTACAATAGTTTTGCAGCCAGCGTTCAAATCATTGGTTTTTATGATTATTTTGATAATATTTTTTATGATCAATTAAAACGATCCACGGTCAATTTATATATTTAGGCCTTCCAACCATAATTTAGGTAGAGAGTTTTGCGGACAGTGCTGATAGGTTCTTCGGACACCATGTAGTGGAAGTGGACTTTTCGGCAAACAAATGACCGTATCCGTGTTTTAGTTTGGAGAACTTTGAGCCTCAGAATTTAAATCTCTAACACTGCATCAATTTTACTCAATGAGTATGTTACCAGCTGCTATATATTTGAAATACTGGAAGCTGTAGCCATAATTAATTGAGTGGAAACTATAAAAGCTAATTTTATGTGGCATTTAAAGACCGCGGACACATACTGCCGTATTATTAACAATGGTTCCAGACGTTGATTATGTGTCTACGAATTAAAAGATTCGGTAAAAACATGTTACATTTTTAAAGTAACAGTCAGGTAACAACTTGACATGATTTCTTTAGGGCAAATTTTGGTTGCCTAGGACACCAAATTTTATGTTCAATGGTCCCCCAATGCTGATGGCGTGGGCTTGAGCTTAGCCTTCTGTTTATTGAAAAAAGCCGAATATGATCACCCAAATGTGGGAGAAAGTATACATGACCGCAATAAAACATGATCCTAAAAATACAGTCAGGATAATTTATAATGAAACTCATGTCTGTAACTCAATCATCACTGTTATCATCGACATCAATCGCTTTCAAGAAATTGCTTTCTATCAGAGGCTATGCAGCAAGGAGTAGGGAGCAGGGCAGAACGCAGGGGCCACTCATACAAACACCCCCGAAAGTTTCGCCGAGAGCCATCCTCAATTTTGAGCATTCCATCTCCCTTCTGAGCTGCTGCGATCCAGCTTTCTGTCGTAAATTGAAGACCATGAACCAAGACAAAAATAACCCATTAATAAAAAAAAACTCACAAAGAAAGAGCGACCATAAACTACAGCAACAACAACAACAACAGTCCACATGTTAAACAATACAAAATGACAACACATACAATAATGGCAATCTTTGCTATTGTGGTTCTACACAGTTGCCAAGAAGAACAAAAAAAAACGCTCCTTCAGCTACTGAACAGCAAAGCATAAACCTTCGTGTAGGTTGTTCACAGCTAATGCGTTATCCTAATGGCACTTACCAGTCATGGTAATCATGCATACAATTAAAACACACACACATATACAATATATATACATATATATGCATAGAAAGCGGATAAGTTGTCTGAGATAATAGTTGTGGGTAAACATCATATCTATACATTATTGGCAACTACGCTTGGGCATTTTAGTGCACTAAATTAGAAAAAAATACGCAATTTTTGTATTAAATCCACAGATTTATGGAAACTAACGACAGCCCGTTATAGGATTTTGCACCGAGGATTTAGTCCGTTAGTTGTGATTTTGACGACATTCGAATGTATCCAAGTGAACGTGCCAAGCTCACTATCCAAAAGGACTTTCTGATGTTATATGGTTCGTTGGGATAATATTTGTTTTTATTACATAGCTAAGCTCCAGAATTTATTATGTTTATTAAATCTTTTTCAAAAATTAATATTAAAGTCAAACTTTCGCCGTTGTTGGGAATTCGTCGTCCGATGCGCTTAGCATATATTTATATGATTATATGACTGAATCATCTATACCATTGAAGCACTATCTAGTCCACTGTAACGCACATGTCCCTTAAAACATTTCTGGTTTTTTTATTCTTCGCTACAAAACAAGAGGTTGTCAGAATTTTACAGAAAATGAGCATTTCAGCTTATTTTTTAATCCCAACGATATTCAAATATATTGAAGACTCATCTTGGCCGATTTTACTATAATCCCGTTTATTGCTATGAAACATAGAAGCCTTAATTTCACCCCGGGTTTGAGTGTCATAAATTTTATACCTCGTTTTGATTCAGATCTCATAGTTGAGTGTCGTAAATCTTATAGCTAGTTTGTTTTGGTACTGTTTTAACCCAACAACATTCAAATTGATGAGTGGGTTAAAAGCTATATTTTTATTTTTGTTATCAGAATGTAAAAAGCAGGCGTATTATTCGTGTTGCTCCAACAGTTGGTCGTGTCATACTTTACACAATCTGAATACGAAGGGGGTTCAAAGGGGGTCTTAAAGGGGCTCGAAAGCAAACGAAGCCAACGTTGAGATCTATTACGACGGCAAATAGGGCGTGGTATGCGGCCACAACTTGGACATACAAGAGGCGATGGTGGCGTGCCATGAGCTCGGCTGTCAGGTATGGTACTATAGGCAGTCGGCTGTGATAAATATTGACAATTGGGACATGCAAGACTCGACGGTGGCATGCTATGAGCTCCGCTATCAGGTGCTGTGACGTTCACGTCAAGGTCGTTTTTGGGCAGTCGGGTTTGACCCATGTCGACAATTGAGACATGCAAGAGGCGACGGTGGCGTGCTAAGCGCTCCACTATCAGATAAGGTGCTGCACTGTTCACGACAAGGTTGTTTTTAGGCAGTCGGCTCTTATGAATATCCGCAATTGGGACATGCAAGACTCGGCGATGGCGTGCCATGAGTTCGGCTATCAGGGATGGTGCTGTAGGCAGTCGGGTCTCATCCATATCGACAGTTGGGACATGCAATACTCGACGGTGGCGCGTCATGAGCTCCGCATCAGGTGCTGCGCTGGTCACGAAAATGCCGTTTTTTTGGGCAGTCGGTTTTGATCCATATCGCTAATTGGGACGTACAAGAGGAGACGGTGGCGTGCCATGCGCGCCATTATCAGGGAAGGTGCTGCGCTGTCCACGACAAGGTTGTCTTAGGCAGTCGACTCTGATCTATATCGACAATTGTGACATACAAGAGTCGGCGATGGCGTGCCATGAGCTCGGCTATCAGGGATAGTGTTGTAGGCAGTCGGCTCTGATAAATATTGACAGTTACGATATGCAAGACTCGACGGTGGCGTGCCATGAGCTCCGCTATCAGGTGCTGCGCTGTTCACGACAAGGTTGCTTTTAAGCAGTCGGTTCTGATATAATATCGACATTTAGGACATACAAGACTCGACGATAGCGTTCCATGAGCTCCACTATCGGGTGCTGCACTGTTCACGTCAAGGTCGTTTTTTGGGCAGTCGGTTTTGATCCATATTGACAATTGGGACATGCAAAAGGCGACGGTGGCGTGCCATGCGCTACACTATCAGGGGAGGTGCTGCGGTGTTCACGACAAGGTTGTTTTTAGGCAGTCGGCTCTGATCTATATCGACAATTGGGACATGCAAGACTCGACGGTGGCGTGCCATGAGGTCAGCTATCAAGGAAGGCCCTTCGTGGCAATAAATTTGTTGGAATTCATTTTTGAACTTTCAATTAAAATACCTGTCACGGTAGTAACACTGAATTGCCTGTTCAGTGTCATGACATGGCGTGTGAACTGCTAATATTAGTGCTCTGAAAAGCTTAAAATACGCAATCGCACATGACCCAAACATCGTACAGAAACGTCGCAATGGATGCGTAGCAACAAGGATAAACAATGCATGAGTTACACGCAGCATTGCAAAATGTCTGATTTGAAATAAAAAAACTTAAAAAAGTAAAATCTTTGCTTTAATCTAAAAAATAAGCCATGAGTCAAGCGACTAAGTATCAAAAATATTGCTGCATGGAATTATAAGTATCACCAGCGGTAAAACAATTATTGACAAACAGCCCAACAATACATGAAAAAAGTTTGCGGTGCCACAAAAAATTGAACCACTGCTCAGTCCAAGAAAATACGCTGTGAGCTGCCCGTGACCGAAATACTAGATGGTTTTACGGATTGTTGGGTTTCTGCAATTTTGTAATGTTTAACTTTAAGCTTGTTATATTGTAATGTATGCTTCTATAGTTCTGTTCCTTAATATTTCTGAACCTGCATAATCTTGACTTCGCATATAACTTCATCGTTTATCAGTTCACATCAATAGAATAAACGATATAGTAAGGACTTCAACAAAGTTTGCTTAGTGGCACGTTGGTGCCATAATGATTTCATATCGTATGTCAGGAGCATAATTTATCTGCTTGGAACAAAAACGACTCCAAATGAGAAAATTCTGGTGCTGGGAGCTTGACAGGTCTGGTTTGGCGGTACAGCGCTCTGGACCAGTCGGCCGCGTTTTAATAATCGTGTATCGCGTTACGTTACGGATCATTTGAACTGTGGTACGAGTTACCCAAAGAGCTTTGGAACGCTGCAGATATTCTAATCTTTATAATTAAGACGGGGTAGAAAGTAATTAACAGCAATAAACCGGACCAGCGTTGCAAAAATAAAACAAATAAAACTAGCTACCCGAATTTCGCGTTTTAGAGCCAGCGAAAACCGTTACAAAACCACTACACTTTTGAAAAGTCAATTTCGATCACACTTTGTATCTTATCCCATGTGTCTTTCTACTATGTTTAACCACTGAAAAAACAGAAAAATTGATGCAGCACGTGTTTAGTATTTACTCAAAGGTACGCATCAAGAAGCGAACAATTAATGGCTGCTATTGCCTTAGAGTAAGACCAAGGGTATGCAATACTTTCGACATTTCCCGGGTTGTAAAAGAACAACAACAACAAAAGACAACAGCCGTCCAATAATTATCTTTCTAAAACATCACGCCGCCTCAAAACGAGTTTTCGTAGTGCCGCCGAGTTTTCGTAGCGCCGCCGCTTTGTGTGCGTGTGCCGCCGTATGACGAGGTAGTTTTCTGTTGTGTATCTGTGTTGTACCTCATCGTTCTCTATCTATGAATAAAATATTGCTTTGTTCATGAGTTTACCTTATTATTGTTTTCTCCGCATAGCTCTTGTCTATCTATTTGTATATACCAATATATATTGTATGAATATGTATATTGTATATCATAAAATAAAATATATACATGTATATCGCTCGCCAGCTAGGAACACAAGACACGTACTAGCCTCCATATCTCGGCATGGCACGTCTTATATTGTAGAATATACATATTTTATCATAAATAGTTGTTGTATTATGCGAACATCGATTATAAGTGTAAGCATTTTATTTATTAAGCTTAAGTTTATATCGATATGTAGTGTATAATATTTATAGATCCTATATATTAGTGATAATAGTTATTATATAGTTATAAATTGGCATTATCTATAATAATTTTATATACTTCATGTGTATATAAATATATTCATTGATAATGATCAGTACAGTATTCAAAGAGAAAGAGCGATGACAACATTTGTGCGCATACGAAAGCTCTGTGTAGCGAATTACATCGCTAACACATAACTACGGGCT
>JASANE010014002.1:0-54456 GCA_030248225.1 Trileptium ribeirensis
TTAAAGCCATTTTAACTGTATTTTTTCACGAAAAATACCCAGGCCTATTAATGTACGACAGTTTGCTTTTCCCGTATGAATACGTCATTATAATATATAAGCACAATTATTTTCTTTGTTTCAAATGCCAGCGTCGATTTCATTTGCCAAGTATCAATCAAGGCTCGCAGATAGTTCTTCGCTTAATATTCATTATCAAAGGTTTGAGTTATTTACCAAGTGAAGCCATTGTAAAGCAATTATTTGAATGCTTCATAAAGTATATGCTTGGAAAAAGGCTGCCAATAGACTGTATGAATTTATATTCTACAGAGTGAAGATATAGGAAATAATTGACAACTGTACTTAACTAGCCGTACAGTTCCTTGCCAAAGCTTATATAGCAATTTGCAAAATATAATTGTTAAAAACTCTTGGCAGAGGCATAATCAAAAAAGATCATATTAGCACAATGCTGTTTGTTAGAAATATACAAAAAAACCGGAGCGCCTTGGTTACCAGGAGCTTGTTTGAAGCTAAACGAATACTTTTAGAATAGCGAAAGGTCTTAAGAAATCTTTCAAAGAACAACTTACTTGACACGTCTTTGTGAAAAATAACTTTGTCGTTGAGGTCTAGCTCGATGTCGAGTGATTTATTCTTCGCTTCGTAAGTCAAATGAAGGCACACTCAAACAGAAACGTTTCAAGTGTTTTAAAAAGATAATTAGGACATCAATATTGACACAAATGCATACTACACAACGTTGTCTCACACCAATCACTACTGGGCAAAATTAGAGATGGAAACGGGTCGACCAATCACGGGTGACGGGACAGTAAAACCGTGTCTTGGTGGGGGTCAATGCATGTCTCAAGCCACATGAATAACCCGCGGGTGGGTCAATGCGAGTCATTAAATTTCAGGTTCTACATAAGCTTTTCTTTTGTATTTCACACCATATATTCGACAGGTAATTTTTAGTTCTTACTTAGCAGTTTCTCATGCTCTGCGAATGAAGTATATTTTCGCTCATTTCTCTTTGCAGCAGTTGAGAACAAATTTGAGTTCTCATAGTAAAATTTAATATAATTCATCTAAATATCTGTGATATATTTTGATATTTATAAGTTGAGCTGTTATGCATCGTTCACAGAAAAATGTCTGCGTTCACTGCACATCGTAGTACATATGAACATGTTTATTGATACGCGATATTTTTCACATCTATATCAATAGGTTATGTTTTCGCTATAAAGCTGGTGCAAACGTTGTAGCGACTTTATTGGCAAAGACAAAGATCAGGGTATCATTACAAATGTTTTGCAATATTGTCGATCAATATAACCGAAGTGATAATAGTAGTTCATAATAAATAATTTATTATGGTACATTTCCCGGGTCTTTTCTTTTAGGCCCCACCCTGATTTTGGTCAATTTTGAAGATACAGAGCTGATTTTGGTATCAATCGATTGAGCTCGATGAGGCGGCTCAGAAAGTACTTATTTTACCCACATCCCTGAAAAATTTTTTTTCCGATTTTTTCAGCTCTCAATGGTCCCCCTTGGGAACCCAAAAATTTTTGTTCGTAATATGGTCTTGTTGGGTACCGCTCGACTCTGTGGATGAGAGAAATCTATTGGTGTATAGTTTATTGAAATCTACGCTACTGTTAGAAAATTATGAGGACCCTAGTTACCCTGAGGGGCGGAAAGAAAATGCAGGCCATGCCTTTCTCGATATACTAAGCCTTAGTCTTAGCCTAAGCTAAGGTCCTTATATGAGACACACTAAGCCTAAGCCTAAGTCGGGGGGCTGCTGCCCCGCCCCGAACCCCCGCTCTACGCTGTTCTTTTTTCTAACGTTATAACGTACCGCTCCTCGGGGTTACTTGGGCCGCGGTTGGTTCGGGTATGGCGGAGTCGTCCCCAGCGAGGGATTAGCCGTTTCGGCGGCGAGAGTAGGTGGTCACGAAGACAAATTTTCGAATTTTTTGGGACTTAATATTGTTCTTAATTTTGTCTGTTTTTCCGACAATCTTGCCAATTTTATTCTATTTGGTTCAGAAACTTTTCGTACTTTACAAATTTTTGTGATCAATTTTATTTACGTCATAAGGTGTGACGATTTATATACTGGGCACGATGGTCGATAGCGCACATAATTTAGTTGATCCTTATCCATTTGCAATAAAGCTAACCTAGTTAAATATCTTAATTGACTTACAATCCTCTTGTTTTTTGAAAATTTTCGTATTTTTACACGCAACACACGTGCTGTTATGACAGTCGAACGCCATTTCAGCAAAACCACATCCGATCACTGCTGCGAACAGCAGAGCGGCCAAAATGCTTCGTGAGGTCATCGTATATATGCACATAAAAACTGAAGCAGTAACTGATCTGAAAGAGTATTTTTATAGTCTTTTAAGTACACTACGTACGGTATTATTACAACAGAACAGTTTAATATCGTCTTAACTCTTAATCCTCTTGTGTTCAGTAATACACATATGGGCACGTACGAGAACCTTTTTGTTGACTGCGTTTGCCGTGTGATGTTTGCTTTCACGTGCGCTTTAAATTACGAAGTTCCATAGAGAACGGAACACCAGCTCCGAAATTGCTCAGTGGTTATCATACTTTCGCTCGCAACAGCACGGTGAACGCCATGCATGCTCATAGGGGACATAGGGATTATCCTCCTTTAGGACTCCGCATCTCCCCCGCGCCGAAAGCATGCGGAAAATGTTGACAATAGGCAAAAGTCGGGCAAAAATGAGGAAAAATTGGAGATTTTGGGAAAAATTGGGGGTACATCGGCAAAAAGTAGGGAAAAATTAGTAGAATGAGTGTCAAACAAATTGACAATTTGAGCTCCAAAAAATTTCAAAAATGTAACCCCCGGCGACCTACCATGTCCGACCGATACCATGATCCACCCTAGCGACCTCCCCCGTCGCACCCTCTATTCCCCCTGGGACTTCGGACCTCGCACATATATCCTAAACTCCGACTCGTGATTTTCAATATATAATTGTATACCCGGTAGACAAATAGATTCAGACCCCAAAGGGTTAAGCACACCGCAGTTATGCGGCGTTCACGTTATAATGTCCCCGCTGTTTGAACTTTTGCTCCTGTAGTCGCGACTCTACCGTACAGACAGTCATGATGACACCCATACAGTAAATCTGTTTCCGAGGGTGTAATGCGCGACTAAACTTAAAATGACCCCGGCAACCATCCTATTTTGTATTTTTGGATAAAATTTGTTACGGAACGCTTTTTGGCGATTGGAATTCGACGTAAAGCTGTTCGCGAACACAGCTCTCGCGATTGAAATCTATCCATTTTGTGTTCGCGAAAATTGAAGTAAAATTACCCGAATGTTTGAGAACGAAAATTTGTCGATTTGATTGCGACGTCACTTTTGCATTAAATTTGTTCGCGAACACTGTATAATCCAAATTTAAATGATAATACATTAGGGAACAGAATTTTTGCAAACTGAAATCGCCAAAATTCTGTTCCATAATTTCTGGCACTTGATTTGATTTGCCAATTTTCGGTTAGCGAAAAACCGAATGAAAGTAAGCCTGTTTTCCGTAACAACGGTTTGCGATTCGATATCGGTAATGACAGAATAGGATGGTTGGTGGGGTCACCTTAAGTTTACTCACGCATAAGACACACCCCTATATACTACAGTGTTTCTTTACAGTGTCGTACACGCCCTTAGCTATCAATTTGGCGCGAATTAACAGTAACGGACGCCGTCTGTACCTAATGCGGTTTATTAGTGCTATGTAGTTTTTTTAAAATTCTCTACATTTGTATGTAGGCTATATTAACGTTACTGAAATAATGCCGCGCACTCTCAACAAGACTGCAAGAAGGCACTGTATGCTTGACACTGTCGAGAAGTGGCAATGTCCCTAGCTAGCTACTTTTGAAAAATTTTTTAAAAACATGGGGGTGTCTACGACACCCTGTTGTAGACAGTATGCGTGACACTGTGTAGCGTACATGGTTTCCAAACGTTGGGGACATTATTACGTGAACGCCGTATTACATGCTGTTGTCACTTTGTGCAACCGTTAAAACGGTAAACTGCGATTTGTACTTTTAATATATCCGAACATCCAAATATGTGCAATCTCATCGGGTAGGTTTTCGTCACAGCGTTGCTACCAGTGAAATAGCTGGGTTAATATTTAGAGGATGGGTTTCTTTGTTCATATATGGAAATACTCAGTGACGTCAATCGAAAAATTATTTGTAGGTTTAGCAGCAAACGTGTAGAACGTTCCGATATTTCAGCTGAGATTCTAATAACAATAGCCAGTCACTTTCAAACTCGTTCTCTTTGCTACCCTGAAACACTAATTTGTTTTTGAAACCCTAAATCTAAATTGTTCAAACTGAAAATTATTCGTGGATTGAGTAGCAGAGTTTGCAAATTTCCGAAATTTGAGGTGAAATTTCTAATACGAAAAAGCACATTTAGAGGCTACCATTCTTTGCAGTTATCCTGAAATACAGAATTGTCCAAGCGAAAAATTTTTTGTTCGTTTATATAGCAAAAATGTAGAATTTTCTGAAATTTCAGCTGAGGCGTCTGATACGAATAGGCACCATTAGAAGCTCTTTTTATTTGCACTCGCTCGAAAATACTGTGAAGTGTAAATAGGAAACAGTATCCGTAGGTTGAGTAGCAGAGCTGTCGAAATTCATGGTGACATATTTAATACAAAAGATCAGGTTTAGAAGCTCCCATTCTTTGCAGTTGTCCTGAAATAAAGAATTGGTGAAACGGGAAATTATTTGTAGGCATAGCAGCAAAGAAGTTTCCGAAATTCGAGCTCAGGTGTCTGATATGAACAGACACCTTTAATAGTTTTTTCTTTGAACTCGCCGTAAATACTGAGTGTTCTAAATGGGAAAAGTTTTTCGTAGGTTGAGTAGCAGACAGAGCTGTTTTTTTGCTAAAGTCGAGGTGAGATATTTTATACAAATACACTTTTAAAAGCGTTTTTTTTTCGTTTGCCAAAACATACTGTCTTGTCGAAGCGGAATACTATTCGTGAGTTGAGTAGCCAACTAGTCGGATGTTCATAAAGTTAAGCTAAGGTGTCAGATAGGAATAGGCAGCTATGGAAGTTTTTTCTTTGCACTTGTTCTAAAATACTGAAGTGGTCGAAGCTGAAAATTATTCGTAGGTTGAGTAGCAGACTGGCCGAACTTCCCGAAATTTGAGGTGATATATTTAATACGAATCGGGACCTTCAGACGCTCCCATTCAGATGCTCAGGTTTACCTGAAAACGGGAAAAACATTCCGAAATTTGAAATGAATCCTGAGTGATGGAAGCGGAATATTATTTGTATGTCAAGTAGCAGACTTGTGAGAACTTTCCAAAATTTCAGATGAGAATTCCACTACGAATAGTCACATTTCGAAGATTTTTTCTATGCACTTGTCCTAACATACTGAGTGGTCGAAGCAGAAAATTATTTATTGGTTGAGTATTAGAGTTGTCTAACATTGTGAAATTTTAGCTAAGAAGGCTGGCACTAATATATATTCATCTTATTGATCTAGCCGTAATGTGTAGACGTGAATGTATTAAAGAACTGATGAGCCGGTACTAACATCGATTGAAGCTAGTCGGGGATGGCTTCGTTAACCGTAAAAGTACATGGGCAGTCTACCAGCTGAACTGCAGGATCATAAGGAACTATGATTGTCAGAAAATGTCAAATATGCGTAATTTAACGACTGATTGCAATTATGAATATTTAATATGGGAAAATTTCTACGATTTTTTTTGCCCCAAAATTGATATTTTTTAGCCAAAATACTTAAGAATCTTCTTTGTTTAAAGACAGTACGAATTGGTGGAAGCGTAGTTGTTGGAAAACATCACCTGATGTGTGGAAGCGTCCTTGTTTGAAAACATTAACAGACGAAGTATGCTTAGTTGTTTAACACCATAAACGGATGGATGGAAGGTTCTTTATTTTAACACATGATGGGTGGATGGAAGTGTCGTGTTTAAAAAATCGCAGCTACTTGAAAGCCTCGCTGTCCGATCAGAAAGATCAACGTACGGGTGAAAGTATCGTTCAAAAACACCAGCGGATGGGTTTAAGCTTTGGGATTCAAAATATCAAACGCATACATGCTCGAAGCCCGAGGCCCTAAGGGGTCAGCAGGTTGGCTGGGCTGGGGTGGTGGTACGGATACTATGGCGCATATGGGATCAGCACAAGTGACGCCGCTGTGGAGATTGGATGACCTGTTATGGGGTAGTGTGCGCTTAGCATCTACGGGGGTTGAGCCTCATGGGCCCCATACCACCACCCCTTCCCCGTGAGTGTGTATGTTCAGTGATCGGTGGAGCTTTGTTGCTCACAAATATCAATGACAGAGTGGAAGGTTTGTTACAAACATGGGCGATGTCCGAAGTCCCACTTTGGACTCCGAAGATGTATTAAGATCGGCGCCGGAGGGGTGGGGGTCGCTAGGGAGAGGAATTTTCGAAATTTTATTAAACTAAATTTTTTTTCAGAATTTGGCCAATTTTTTATCGATTTTTGTCAATTTTCTCCGATTTGTGCTCATATGCAGCAGTTATTGTGCGTTTCTCCAACTGATCCTATTTTTGTCAAAATTTAAATTTTCCGCACGCCTTTGCCTGGGAATGGGGAGAGAGCTGCGAAGCCTCGGATTGACAATCCCCTTCCACTATGACCATGTATGTCTTGTCTAAAAAGATCACGGATGGGTAAATGCTTCGTTGATCAAAAAACATCACTGCTGCGTGGAACGTTTTTTGGTCAAAATTTTCAGTCTATTTGTGGATGCATTGTTAGTCAAAAATATTTTTCAACGGGTTAATAGAAGCTTCGTTGTTCATTAGGTAATTCAGGTTTTTAACCAAAAGCTACTTAGTCATTGAGAGATTTACTTTCCTGATTTTTTAGATTAGGTTTTAAAAACTTGTGGAATTCAGAGAGCAAACGGTCTGTAAAAGAGTCATGGTTTGTGACTGATGAACAGTGTTTGTAAATACTGTTTCGTGGCTTTGTCACATATTCTTAACAAAGAGATCGAGATATTTATAAAATAATTAGATCATTAAGCGTAAATATAAATATTATAAAAATGCTCACAAAGATAAATTATACAAGCTATTTAAAAATACCGTTCGTTCTTCTGATAAAACATTTACTTCGACATAATCTCAAAGTTAAACATTTGTATTTTTGGTATAAAAATTAAAAAATATTGGTTTAATAAATTAGCAAAACAATTATGCTACAGCTGTTCACGTTGATCTAAACATCGGCGATGGAGCAAAATTTATGACTGACATGTAAATAATGTTATCGAATCTGCTTCATTGATTATGTAATACCAAGAATCCACTAGGGAAGAGTATACTTCACTGCACTTTAATGTAAACCCGTGTTGGAAGACACGGTCGTTTTCGGCCTGACCACTCCCCTCATTTCTGGGGGGGGGGTACGTCGCGTCGTTTTGAGGGGGCTCAGTTTATAAGCAGCTACCGGTCCATCAAAACCGGGGTCCGAAGCTTACCCCCACAACGCTAGGTGGCGTGTGTGTATTAAATACTCAAAATGCCCCAGAAATACCGAAAATGCCCAAATTGAGGGGAGAAGGGGTCCGAGCTAATAACCAAAATGAGGGAGGTCCGAGCATGGGGGCGATAAAACACGTGAGAGCGTCTGTGAATGACAACCCTTCTCCCAGAAGTGGGGGGTCGGTCAGGCCGAAAACACCAGTGTCATCCAACGCGGGTTTACATTAGATTCCAGCGAAGTGTCATACTCTTCCCTAATGCACACTTGGTAATGGAGATAATGCACTAATCAAAATAGTAAATCGGATAAATTGTAAACGAATATAATTTACGGATGTTAAAATAGGCCAAAACAGATTTATTAAAACTTTACACTTGAAATGCCTGCATAGTATAAGCATAGATTTTGTTTAGCATTGTTCTGTAGGGTCTTAGGTATGAATAGGTTACTGTAGTGCTATAATCATCCAAACGAGATTTTACGAAAATATATTTTAAGCTGAAGAGTGAAGTTGTAACATTATCTGTTTACCGTCGATGACTGGACCTAATTTATATTTCCTGAAGCAGCATTTTTATCTTTTATGAGCGGAATTAGAAGCTAACACAATTCCTATAAAGCTATAATCATCCAAATTATATGCATAGTTTTTGAAGCTCTTAAGCTGCACTGATCTTCTTTCAATCATACTACCTTATTTTTGACAGCTAAACATGGCACGACAAGACGTCTTCGCTGTGTTTCCGGATTATTTATATTTTAGTACTCCGTTCGGATACAAGTACCTGGCCCCGTCACGAAATCTTGTACCCGCTTCGGACGTTCATGTGGTATTAGTAATAATATTGGGATTGCATATTTTGATCAAGTTAACATTCAAACTAAAATATTTGATTTAACTAACTCGCAAAACGAAAAACAATCGCTTACCGTGAAAGTTTTGAATCTTCGCCATCTTTCCCCCATGACAAGTAACGATATTTACCATTTATCACCTTCTATCCTGGTATTGTTTTACTATCAATTCTTACTTTATATGGCTTATAGCGATATTGAATTGTTTCATTGTGCGCGTTTATACTATATTATTTACCATTTATCACCTTCTATCCTTGGTATAGCTTTACTATCAATTCTTACTTGATATGGCTTATAGGGATATTGAATTGTGTCATTGTGCGCGTTTATACTATATTATTTACCACTTATCACTTTCTATCCTTGGTATTGCTTTACTATCAATTCTTACTTGATATGGCTTATAGCGATATTGAATTGTTTCATTGTGCGCGTTTATACTATATTATTTACCATTTATCACCTTCTATCCTTGGTATTGCTTTACTATCAATTCTTACTTGATATGGCTTATAGCGATATTGAATTGTGTCATTGTGCGCGTTTATACTATATTATTTACCATTTATCACCTTCTATCCTTGGTATTGCTTTACTATCAATTCTTACTTGATATGGCTTATAGCGATATTGAATTGTTTCATTATCCGCGTTTATACTATATTATTTACCATTTATCACTTTCTATCCTTGGTATTGCTTTACTATCAATTCTTACTTGATATGGCTTGTAGCGATATTGAATTGTTTCATTGTGCGCGTTTACACTATATATAATGTTTGAACAAAACAACGATCAACAAGTTAAGACATCTTGGATGTGCGTACGACATTCCTAAGCAACTTATGGTAATTGCAACAACTGGTTCAACGGTATTTCATATTTTGCGAGCCACCGGATTCTTTGAAATAAAACTAATGTGACTTCGCTGAAACAACGGCTTCACTGCGGCATTTAGTTTCGTTCTTGGATAAAAAAGTAGTTGTTTATTTTGTGTCCGGAAGTAGTGTTAATTTAAGCAGTAAAATATATAATTATTTGCCATATAATTTGGAATAAATTTATTCTGTCACAAATTAACCAAACGGAACACGCAACAATAATATCAACCAAAAACTGGTGATTCATTGCGACACAAATGATCAGTATTTGACTTCTGAATCCGTATTTCCAAATAATTTCTCTGCTCCTAAAGCTGTAACATCCAAATTTTTGGCTTGACGAACTTCTGATATTCGCAAGGAACAATAGAACGAAAAATAAACGAAATCACAAAGCTACATTTTCGTATAGATTGAGACTCTGCGTAGTAGAATAGAATTCGGTGAACGTCCACTAATTGAAGCGCTAAAGTGTTATGGGGTTGACTACAATTTACCGCAATGCGGGATGCAGCGTCAAAACATAAGCGAGAAATCGTACTACTGCGTGCTACCCGTTGCTTATTTATGTCATGAAACTTACAATGCCTGAACGTATACCCTCAATATAGGACACTGAAAATGATAGTGTGCCAGTGTATACATAAATGCAGCCACCGAGGTCATTTCAAAAGGAAATATAATTAGATTACTTGGGCCACACTAAAGATATGAACTTGCTTAAACGCCTGCCGTAATGAGTAACGTATTTTTGGACCAACTGAAGAGCATAAACTGTGGCAGTGCCTGGACCAAACTTGAGACAAAAGCGGTTGCGTTCTGAGTTAACGAAAAAAGTACCCAATAAACACAAAATGCCTTAACACGTGAGCCCTCTATGAGTGTGTACACCAAGGTTGTTCTTTTGTCAAAATCACAAATTGATTCGCGCAGAAATTCGCGTTCACAATTTTTTCCATTGGCATTAGCATCTTTGTGAACCTAAACATGGGCTTTTTTATGTGCGAATAGAATTTGCGTTTGTTCACAGCCTATTTCTCACGTTTGTCCGTGGTCTTCAAATGACATTCTGAATCAGCCAGCTATCGCTGTCTATTTGTGTAATATAATATACGGGAAAACGCGGTTGGTACTCGAGTTTTCACTTTTACGCGGTCAGCCTAATACGATGCTAAATCGGAAAATAGTGGCGGCGAACAGCGCCTAGGCGTTACTGCATCGCAAACTGTGTGCCCGTACATAAGGAAAAATCGCGATTTATTGGCGTTCATCGCTGTTACGATCGTGAACTGACTTGACAAAAGAACAACCCAGGCGTGCGCACCTAAAGTGGACTCACGCTAAAACAGAACAAACACTTGATGCGGGTACGCAGAACAGGAATAAAATAAATTATCATCGAACAGTTCGGAGACATGCAATGAATCGGAAAAGACTAAAAATTCCCAATAAGAGAATGTGCAAACCAGATACAACGAATTTTTCGGCAAAAGAGTATTATTTGTCATATAATTCGAAATAATATTATTTTGGCACAAATTACCCAAACAGAAAATACAATAATTATATCAACCAGAATTAATGCTATTTAGAAAGTTGTAAAATTGAAATGGGCAGCTATGATAGCAGAACGAAGTCTGTGTCTTATGCAGATCGCGGAATAGCACCCACCAGCACCTTCCCACACAACGAATTTTGAAACTTGTGAGATAACTTAATAGACGTTCTATTAAGGTCACAAAACAAAATAAAAACGGCCAGATTGAATAGGAAACTCAGAGCGGGTCAACAATAGTACCAGAAGCGTTGAACAACGTAGTGCACTGAAGCATGCGAAATTAGAGTCATATGAAGGACAATCCATTTATTTGCCTCACAAAAAGGAAAACAAAAACACATCAGGGAAAAACAAACCAAAGACCCAAGAGTGACTGCAAAATTTTCACACATTTTGAATTCATGTCAATGGATAAGCCATCACACGTGTATGAAGCCACTGGAGACTCAAAAATCCGGTAATTAACATCTTAGTCAACATCACTGTCTACCGGATGACTCAAGCGATGGGCTTCGGCGTTTTTACCAATCTTGGCAACCAAACACCTTTAAGCTGACTATTATACTTATATAAGAACACAACATGAATTGTTATGCCAAATCTTGAATATGTGGTGTCCTGCTTCCAGCAGAACTAATATGGACAGCTGCTTCATTGTTCGAGAACTGTTTTACCGCCAAGTTGGACACACTATCTTTAAAACATTGAACAGCAAATGCAATCTTTCTGTGTTCTCCGAAAGTGTAAATTTCAAACTGTCGGACCAGGCCCAAGAAATACCGGCATATTTGCTAAACCCTTTGGCACGAAGAACGCAGCCTGCACCAGTGTAACTTTCATCGCCGAAAAGAGGTTGCTTTGTTGCACTGAATTCTAGCAACTTCGTCGGAGGCATACTATACAAATGTTCCCCAGAACCATAATTCGGTCTAAGCCTGGTCAGATAAAACCAACCGGGAATCCAAAGATTTTGCCTTGGAAACCAAACTACACATTTAACGAGTCACGTTGCCTAATACAGGAAACAAAACCGTAAAGTACCCGTAAAATGGGAAATAACTCTTGCTGTACTCGACAGTGATTTCCGAACACTTTGCCTACGCTAAACAAGCGAGCAACATATTTTCCTGCATTTCTGAAGCAAAAACTTTTGTGTCATTGAAAAATCAAAGGTATTTTAGATACTGAGTTGGAACTCATATACATTTGTCGGGATATAGCGAACCCTGGGTCTAAAAGTGTTTTCTGGCAAAAGACGTGGGCCTGCAACAATCAGATTACAAACTCGTTGCTGTGAAATCGTTATCAAGACAAATGGAAACCCTTAATCCCTTATTTCGTTAAAATGCAATAACAGGGTTTAACAAGTTTGTAAACTAAAAGTGGCTAACGCTGAACGAAACGGCAAATCCGTGAACAATAAGGTAATATTGTTAATATTTATATTAATATTTATTAACTCAACAAGAGCCAATTACGTTTAAATTCCGGATGAACTTCGACGTAATAGTAACCAGGACATAAATCAGTTGGATACTTAAAGCTACGCTTATAAATAAACGAAAAAACAGCCCTTAAAGTATCCAGTTTGAAACGAGGGGACACAGTAAAATTATTTACATAGCGAAGACCGAGGGTAAGACGCTTTTTCTCGAGCTTTGCACTAAGACCGGTGGAGGACTAACAACCTAGGGTTTATGTCATGTTCTACGACCATAACCCATAGACAGTAAATCTTCAATTGCAACAGAAACCAAATCTTTATGGACCAAAGCGGAAATATTATTTGCCAGCAGAGCTTACAATCATAACAGAAAACCAGTTGGCTATTAAATTAGAAGTAATGGGTTTCTAGCAATCAATGTTATTTGTTAAAGAACCTGAAACTGTAACTGAAACTGTAACTGAAAAACCAGAATCACTGAACAAACTAAAACCTGAACTCAAGAACCTGTAACTAAAAAAGCAACCTTACGGGTAACTTGACTTCTGCTACGCTCAAGATGCAGCAATACACTTTTGGGTGTTTAGAGGCATACGTATGCCAGTCAACGATCTTGTTGCCCCCAAAATATAATTGCGAAAATTGCCAAGCGGATGAGCGCGCCTTGCTCCATACCAGTTAAACAACCACCAGCCAAGTGCACGTCGATCACTGCCACGGAGCCTTTAAAACTAATATGGCATGGAAAGTTGTCCAAGCCGACAGGATTTTTAAGCGCTCAGCACCGCCTCTCAAAAGTTTCTCCCCCACCTCCCCCTCTCCATAGGTGTCTGATGCTTAAAAACTGTGATCCTGATGGCCGTGTCATTAATACGAAGAACAATCGAACTGAATTTAATCAGAATCCTACCTTGTTGAACAGGATCTAAAATAGACGCAGGATGAAGCGACTGAATTTTCTCTTGGGGAACTGCCAACATTTTACCAGACACCAGTCTGTAGCCAAAATATCAAACTGAATTTCAAGTCCTTTAGAACTGTCAACCGCACCACAGTAAGGTTAGAAACAAAGGTACCGTTCTAGGTTCTACAGATTCAATGAGTTCCACTAACTGTTTCCTAGCAATTGTATTAGAATATTATCAACAGACATATTAATACAGTAGAACAAAATGTAAAACAAACGATGATCGCACCGACGGAAACAGCCGTTCAACGAATCGGAAAAGACATAACATTCAGCATATCACGATATGAAAATCAGATGCAACGCATTTTCGCCAAAGATTCGTTATCTGGGAAATAATCTGTCTGAAAACACAGTTGCAGGATGCTTTACATGGCAAAATGGAGTTGGTCAAATTTTGTCTAAGGTTCAGGCAGAGCACTTTCTTATGTTTGATTACTTTGATTTTGATCGTCAAACTTCCACAAAACGTAAACGTTTCACGAAGTCCGATATTTGTAATGAAGCAACGATGGTCAAATCTAGGTCAATTTCAATATTAAAAACAACAATATTCAAAACGGTTGTATCGATGCGGCTCAATTTTTCATAGTACATATATCATTACGTAGTAAGGCCAGATAGCTCAATCTGTAGAGCGTTGGTTTATCGATTGTAAGGTCGCACATTCAAACCCAGACCAGCGTGACACATACTTCCATCCCTCGAGGGTCGATAAATTAAGTACCATACCTGTGAAAATGACCAATTACGAGGAAGCCATTCGTGGCTCCAGTTACCACTATGTACCTCGTACGGGCCGAAAAGTCGGGGAAACACGGATCGGTCCTGCCCTACCGTTTATAGGAGGCATTTTCAGTCATTTTCAAAATAGTCATACTATAGACAAATATGGTCATGATTCCACCATTTTACGAGAATAATTTTGTGGGGAAAATAAACTCGAATTTCGCTGTGATATTGTTTAACTTCGAAACATGTACACGTTCAACACTTATACTATGCAATAATAAAATCTATGCTGCAATTTCCAGTCAAAACATGTGTTATTATTTGGTCAGATTTACCTAACATTGGTTAAACAGATTTTGTTTTGAACTAAAAACATTAGAGATTTTAGGAACACAGTAGCTTGGAATAAACATAGTTAGATACTACCCGCACTAATATATTAAGATTACAATATTTGCAGTATTTCAACCCCTTTCGGAAGGGCGCAACGTAATGTATCCGACACGCAATGTAAATTTTGAGACTCCTTAATGAAAGGATCGCGTAAAATGGCACTGTTTAGAGGTTTAGGCGGTCATGCCATCCGTTTTGCATTTTGAGTAGTTTTTGTTCCAGCAAGCATATGGGCTCATGACTTATTATCATATAATCAGATTAAAATAGCACTACCGAAAAAATCAAGTAAGTCTATGCTATCACGAAAGCTTTAATTAATGTGAAATCAATAAACACCGAATTTTAGGTTAAAGTGCAATATATGATCACAAATACCAGCTGGTAGAACTACAAGAGGTTAGATCAATATATATTAATTTTATGTTAAAGTGCAATATATAATCACAAATACCAGCTGGCAGAACTACAAGAGGTTAGATCAATATATATTAATTTTAGGTTAAAGTGTGATATATGATCGCAAATACCAGCTGGCAGAACTACGAGAGGTTAGATCAATATATATTAATTTTAGGTTAAAGTGCAATATATGATCACAAATACCAGCTGGCAGAGCTACAAGAGGTTATATCAATATATATTAATTTTATGTTAAAGTGCAATATATGATCACAAATACCAGCTGGTAGAACTACAAGAGGTTAGATCAATATATATTAATTTTATGTTAAAGTGCAATATATAATCACAAATACCAGCTGGCAGAACTACAAGAGGTTAGATCAATATATATTAATTTTAGGTTAAAGTGCGATATATGATCACAAATACCAGCTGGCAGAACTACGAGAGGTTAGATCAATATATATTAATTTTAGGTTAAAGTGCAATATATGATCACAAATGCCAGCTGGCAGAACTACAAGAGGTTAGATCAATATATATTAATTTTAGGTTAAAGTGGAATATATAATCACAAATACCAGCTGGCAGAACTACAAGAGGTTAGATCAATATATATTAATTTTAGGTTAAAGTGCAATATATGATCACAAATACCAGCTGGCAGAACTACAAGAGGTTAGATCAATATATATTAATTTTATGTTAAAGTGCAATATATGATCACAAATACCAGCTGGCAGAACTACAAGAGGTTATATCAATATATATTAATTTTAGGTTAAAGTGCAATATATGATCCACAATACCCGCTGGCAGAAGTTCAAGAGGTTAGATCAATATATATTAATTTTATGTTAAAGTGGAATATATTATCACAAATACCAGCTGGCAGAACTACAAGAGGTTAGATCAATATATATTAATTTTAGGTTAAAGTGGAATATATAATCACAAATACCAGCTGGCAGAACTACAAGAGGTTAGATCAATATATATTAATTTTAGGTTAAAGTGGAATATATAATCACAAATACCAGCTGGCAGAACTACAAGAGGTTAGTAATATATATTAATTTTTGTATAAAGTGGAATATATAATCACAAATACCAGCTGGCAGAACTACAAGAGGTTAGATCAATATATATTAATTTTAGGTTAAAGTGCAATATATGATCACAAATACCAGCTGGCAGAGCTACAAGAGGTTATATCAATATATATTAATTTTATGTTAAAGTGCAATATATGATCACAAATACCAGCTGGCAGAACTACAAGAGGTTAGATCAATATATATTAGTTTTAGGTTAAAGTGGCATATATAATCACAAATACCAGCTGGCAGAACTACAAGAGGTTAGATCAATATATATTAATTTTAGGTTAAAGTGCAATATATGATCACAAATACCAGCTGGCAGAACTACAAGAGGTTAGATCAATATATATTAATTTTATGTTAAAGTGCAATATATGATCACAAATACCAGCTGGCAGAACTACAAGAGGTTAGATCAATATATATTAATTTTAGGTTAAATAGGAATATATGATCGCAAAGCCAGCTGGCAGAACTACAAGAGGTTAGATCATATATTTATATTAATTTTAGGTTAAAGTGGAATATATAATCACAAATACCAGCTGGCAGAACTACAAGAGGTTAGATCAATATATATTAATTTTAGGTTAAAGTGGAATATATAATCACAAATACCAGCTGGCAGAACTACAAGAGGTTAGATCAATATATATTAATTTTAGGTTAAAGTGGAATATATAATCACAAATACCAGCTGGCAGAACCACAAGAGGTTAGATCAATATATATTAATTTTAGGTTAAAGTGGAATATATAATCACAAATACCAGCTGGCAGAACTACAAGAGGTTAGATCAATATATATTAATTTTAGGTTAAAGTGGAATATATAATCACAAATACCAGCTGGCAGAACTACAAGAGGTTAGATCAATATATATTAATTTTAGGTTAAAGTGCAATATATGATCACAAATACCAGCTGGCAGAACTACAAGAGGTTAGATCAATATATATTAATCTTATGTTAAAGTGCAATATATGATCACAAATACCAGCTGGCAGAACTACAAGAGGTTAGATCAATATATATTAATTTTAGGTTAAAGTGGAATATATGATCGCAAAAACCAGCTGGCAGAACTACAAGAGGTTAGATCAATATATATTATTTTTAGGTTAAAGTGGAATATATAATCACAAATACCAGCTGGCAGAACTACAAGAGGTTAGATCAATATATATTAATTTTAGGTTAAAGTGGAATATATGATCGCAAATACCAGCTGGCAGAACTACACGAGGTTAGATCAATATATATTAATTTTAGGTTAAAGTGCAATATATGATCACAAATACCAGCTGGCAGAGCTACAAGAGGTTATATCAATATATATTAATTTTATGTTAAAGTGCAATATATGATCACAAATACCAGCTGGCAGAACTACAAGAGGTTAGATCAATATATATTAGTTTTAGGTTAAAGTGGCATATATAATCACAAATACCAGCTGGCAGAACTACAAGAGGTTAGATCAATATATATTAATTTTAGGTTAAAGTGCAATATATGATCACAAATACCAGCTGGCAGAACTACAAGAGGTTAGATCAATATATATTAATTTTATGTTAAAGTGCAATATATGATCACAAATACCAGCTGGCAGAACTACAAGAGGTTAGATCAATATATATTAATTTGAGGTTAAAGTGGAATATATGATCGCAAATACCAGCTGGCAGAACTACAAGAGGTTAGATCAATATATATTAATTTTAGGTTAAAGTGGAATATATAATCACAAATACCAGCTGGCAGAACTACAAGAGGTTAGATCAATATATATTAATTTAAGGTTAAAGTGGAATATATAATCACAAATACCAGCTGGCAGAACTACAAGAGGTTAGATCAATATATATTAATTTTAGGTTAACGTGGAATATATAATCACAAATACCAGCTGGCAGAACCACAAGAGGTTAGATCAATATATATTAATTTTAGGTTAAAGTGGAATATATAATCACAAATACCAGCTGGCAGAACTACAAGAGGTTAGATCAATATATATTAATTTTAGGTTAAAGTGGAATATATAATCACAAATACCAGCTGGCAGAACTACAAGAGGTTAGATCAATATATATTAATTTTAGGTTAAAGTGCAATATATGATCACAAATACCAGCTGGCAGAGCTACAAGAGGTTATATCAATATATATTAATTTTATGTTAAAGTGCAATATATGATCACAAATACCAGCTGGCAGAACTACAAGAGGTTAGATCAATATATATTAATTTTAGGTTAAAGTGGAATATATAATCACAAATACCAGCTGGCAGAACTACAAGAGGTTAGATCAATATATATTAATTTTAGGTTAAAGTGGAATATATAATCACAAATACCAGCTGGCAGAACTACAAGAGGTTAGATCAATATATATTAATTTTAGGTTAAAGTGCAATATATGATCACAAATACCAGCTGGCAGAACTACAAGAGGTTAGATCAATATATATTAATTTTATGTTAAAGTGCAATATATGATCACAAATACCAGCTGGCAGAACTACAAGAGGTTAGATCAATATATATTAATTTTAGGTTAAAGTGGAATATATGATCGCAAATACCAGCTGGCAGAACTACAAGAGGTTAGATCAATATATATTATTTTTAGGTTAAAGTGGAATATATAATCACAAATACCAGCTGGCAGAACTACAAGAGGTTAGATCAATATATATTAATTTTAGGTTAAAGTGCAATATATGATCACAAATACCAGCATGACAATAAGAGGTTAGATCAATATATATTAATTTTAGGTTAAGTGGGAAAATAATATAATCACAAATACCAGCTGGCAGAACTACAAGAGGTTAGATCAATATATATTAATTTTAGGTTAAAGTGCAATATATGATCACAAATACCAGCTGGCAGAACTACAAGAGGTTAGATCAATATATATTAATTTTAGGTTAAAGTGGAATATATGATCGCAAATACCAGCTGGCAGAACTACAAGAGGTTAGATCAATATATATTAATTTTAGGTTAAAGTGGAATATATAATCACAAATACCAGCTGGCAGAACTACAAGAGGTTAGATCAATATATATTAATTTTAGGTTAAAGTGGAATATATAATCATAAATACCAGCTGTCAGAACTACAAGAGGTTAGATCAATATATATTAATTTTAGGTTAAAGTGGAATATATAATCACAAATACCAGCTGGCAGAACTACAAGAGGTTAGATCAATATATATTAATTTTAGGTTAAAGTGGAATATATAATCACAAATACCAGCTGGCAGAACTACAAGAGGTTAGATCAATATATATTAATTTTAGGTTAAAGTGGAATATATAATCACAAATACCAGCTGGCAGAACTACAAGAGGTTAGATCAATATATATTAATTTTAGGTTAAAGTGCAATATATGATCACAAATACCAGCTGGCAGAGCTACAAGAGGTTATATCAATATATATTAATTTTATGTTAAAGTGCAATATATGATCACAAATACCAGCTGGCAGAACTACAAGAGGTTAGATCAATATATATTAATTTTAGGTTAAAGTGGAATATAAATCACATGTTATTACACCGGGCGGATTATGAAAATTATAAAGCAATTAAGTTTTTCGCAGAAAACGTTAAACAAATATTGCATCACAAACACTGCTAATACACTAATTATTAACATTAAAAGGAATCAAAATGTAAATTTTATGTAATTTTTTATATATATTTCACTTTGGAATATGTTTGTGAAAAATATATTTTCAATTTTTTGTATGAACTTGTGGTTTACCGATGTCAAAAAACTTACCAAGGGGAAATAATTCTGGCGAAGCTGAAAATTTTCCTTGAGGGCAAGTACCAGAATTTCTGAAAACAAATTTTGAACGAGGGATTCTAAAATGCCTTAACATGGCACTGTGCCAACCTTTCAACTTTGAAGAAGACAGCAACAAATAATTTTGCTGTATTTATGAAAGTTTTATATGTTTCCGGAATTTCGATAAGGCTTTTAAAATAACTCAATATTCGAGAGTCAACCTCAATGACATTACGTAATCGGTACATTATATCACAGAAGCTTTGTAACGGTTAAACCTAAAATTGTTAAATCTACTATACATCGCGATATGTTGCGGAAACAGTGGAAACACAATGATCAAAGAATTGGAACTAATGACTTATTGAAACGAAGCAATTAAAGCCCCGGAGTTTCACTGACAGCGCTGCACTGAAAATAGGTTTCCATGAAACTTAAGAGAAGTTTTTTTGGTTTTTTCATCGCCGGAAAATTCTTTTAAAATTCAAAGAAATCTCCTTGAAATTTCAAAGTTAATTCTTAATATTATAATACTTTAAAACGTAATTATTTTGAAATTATAAGGAATATTCTTTGAATTTAATAAGGTCTGGTGGTGCAAAAATCGAAAAAATACCATTTTTTCAAATTTTATAGAAAAGAAGCATATACCATTATATTATTTTACCGCAAATGTATAATGATCTAGTTGTGCCTTTTACTTACTACATTTGGTTATGTTCAAGCTGAAGTTTACAACACCGACAGTGCAAACAAATTTCGGCTCGTTTCTGCATTATAATCTAGTAGTGAATATTATAATGGCATTTTAATACATAACTTGGCATGAGGACGTCGCTTGCATTGGGGCACTGCGAGAACTGGAATCCTAGATATAATGCCACTGTCATTGCTTGCTAATGTTGATGTTGGATCGCGCAAACAAGACTTATTTCTTGGCATTGAAGGTATCAATTGATTAAATTCGAACGCATATTCGTCGCGCTGTTGCGATGATTTATCACTAAAACCACAATTTTGTTCGTGTTTTCAGAATGTTCGCCGTTTACACAGTCGCCATGTTGATGTTGGCGATCACTATTACTGCGCAAATCCATTACTGTCAAAACTGTTCAGCATCATTACACCTGTAATAAATTGTCCTAAAATTTAGTTCACACTATATACACTCGACTAACTAATTGAAACGGAGCGAGCGATACGACCAGAGATTCCACAGAGGGCGATAAGGGGAAAATCGTGAAAATTTCTATTTTTGTCTGTACCTACTCATTTCCAGATAAATGGAGTTCGAAAATTTTTTTGCTCTATAGCAAAAGTGATAACGATGTATCCTTTGGTTGAAAGCGAACATCGGCGGCCCAATCTTCCTAATCAAAATGGCAAAAAACATGTGCTTAAGAGTTTTTTTTCAATTCTAGAAACACGGGTACAGTGTGACGCAGCCCGTATCTTGCAACACAGGCTTCGCATTGAAAAATACACACCATCAGAATTAGCTAATCAAGATATACAACTTTGAAAATCAGGACAACTTTTGTTGGGCCGCTACCTGGGCTGCTGTGATCTCGAATATGATTTGTCGACCCTTTGCTAGAAATAGTGATTTCTCAAATTTCGTTGTGTTATTGGTGGTTTTGTCATACAATGAGTGTCTATTAGGTTATCAAGATTGCTGCATACAATGGTTTTAGTATTTAAAGTTCAACTTGGGTATATTATACTTCTGCATGGGATTTCAAGAGTTTTACCATCGATGAACCCGATTTCCCAAATCTAGTGCGTTTTCATTTGTCTAATTATGTGTTGCATGCAAGGCACCAGGAAGGGTTTATATATAGGTATTTCTGAAGCCTGAATATAATGCTTTGGTCCACCGTGCATATTTAATTCTTTCTTTTTCATGGGTTTTAAATCAGTTTAGGGTCAATAAACTCGATTTTTAGACTATAGTCTGCCTTCAGTTGTCAGATCACGTATTTCGTGCAGGTTATCAAGAATTTTCTGTACAGGTTTTCCAGTAGGCTGAATACGATGGTTTGGTTATCTAGAGATCAGCACAAATACTTGATGTTTTGTCAGTTGTGTTTGATGTGATTAAGGTCAGCGAGGTTTTAGGATTTTCAATAGGTTCAGGTTCAAATGTTTTAGGGTAGTAAATACATCAAATGCAGCCTGTTACAGGTGATTAAACAAAATGATAAATTAAAAATGAAACCACCCTCGCTCCGTTTCTCCCTGGCCTGCGATATACTAGTCTAGTGTGTATAAATTTTGTAGTGTGTAGCAGGGGTTATATGTTACAACTCATGTACTTCTTTAACTGGCCGTTGAATGCTCCAAGTTTTTTTGGTCATTCACAGAGGCACCCCACCGACCATAAAACGCAATGATGCAAACAAGCAAAGCACACTACAATAAGGGCACCCGAAAGAGAAGCAAACAACCGCACAAACCGGCACGCAAACGAGACGCGCAAAAGAGCACGGCAACAGAACGCGAGGAAGGCCCGCCCAGCAAGCCCCCCAGGAAAGCCCCCGGAAAGCCCCCCAGAGAGCCCCCCAGAGACCGCAGGAAGCCCCACAGAAGCCCCCAGGACCCCTCCAGCCCCCCCAGGAACCCCCCAGACAACCACCCACCAGGACACCCCCCCAGGACGCACCACCCCAGGAACCCAGCAAAGCGCCCCCTCCAGCGAAACCTCCCAGGAAGCGCCGAGGAACGCGAGCTCAGACAGAGCGAATAGCAAGGGGGGGGGCGCGCGGCGCCACGCAGCCTAGCGCCGACGCGGCGAAGGGGGGGGCGACGAGAGGGACCCACACGCTAAAAACGGAGACAAAACGCAAAACAACCCAATCTCTCAAGAACAGAAATTAGAGAAACGCGAGAACGAACGCGCAAAACAACACGGACCCAAAGACGGCGTGAACGGCGCACGCGAAACATATTATCGCCTAAACACGACCCACTAGAGCAAGGGACACGCGCAGATAAAAGAGACGTAGCAACACATGCGGAAAGAGCGCGAGCATTATGCGCGGATCACCGCAGCAACAGCCCACACTCAATATAACGGAACTATACCGAGCAAACGAGCGCGCAAAAGAGCGGAGAAATATATTATAAACGAGTGACAACAAACCACGCGCACGCCGACTCTCCCGGACAGTTAGCCAACAAAAACAAATAGAAAACCAGTATACTCAATATAGAGGACTATACGCGACCACGAATAGTAAAACAAGATTATATAATCTCAAACCCCTAACGTTCTTAAAATGTATAGAAGCTATCAAAACTCGCGCCCGCCCGAAGAAAAACACAAGAGCGTAAACAACAGAGCAACACGCCTACAGAAAAAGAGAAAAAACAAGCAAAAAGAAATATACCACACTAAATATACACCAATCAAACAGCAACAACAATAACAAAAACACCAGAAAAACCCAGCGAAACAAAAACAAACGCAATACAGACATATACAACAAATATAAAAACACACCAACAACAAACACACACAACCACAGAAACAAATATAAACAAACATAATAAAAATAGCAACACAAATACCAAAAAAAAATATAGAAACACAAAAAACACAGATAACACAAACAAAAAAAAAATATAAAACACAAAAAAAATAAAAACAAAAAAAAAAAAAAATAAAAAGAAGCGAAAAAAAAGCAACAAAAAAAAAAAACCCCAATCTATTGGGCATGTTTAAACTAACGCGTTCCATTAATCACTTTATATGTATTTACTCGTTTAAAAGAACGGAAGATAACTGACATGTGTAATGCTAAATTTAGACTGAGTTTTAGTGTTATCGCCTGTAGTTTAGTTAATATCGCATCGGTTAATCCCAAAATTAGCGGTATATGTGACTGGTGTAATGCATGCCTTCGACATTTATGCAACTCATTGAATGAATTAATAGTTCTTTTATTTTTATTAAGGAATGAGCCTAAGCAACGGCTACTACAACTAAAAACGGTGTCTTATTACCGGTTCAGATGTGTTTCGATCCTGGTGTAACGAAAGTAAAGTCATATCATGTTTAGAAAGTAGATGAGAAACAGTAATATTTGCACTATGTTCCTATAATCCGAAAAGCTTTATTATGAGACAATAATGGTGTCGATCGAAACAAATAATTTCGCTTCAACACCAAGCCAATTTTGTTGCTTCTATATATAATAGCGTGGAACATTTAGCACCATTTGGCTTTTTCTGAACTGGTTGGTACAAACAGAACATGATATAGTTTGGGCGGAAAATATTTAGCTGAGGTATATATAACCACAGCATCGTCTGAGCTAAAAATAAAAGTACTATCAATGGCTCTAGTTTTTCTAAGTTAGAGTCTTGTTGCCATTTTCTATGCTTGGGTTCAATACTTGAGAGTAGTGATTCAAGTTTAGATTATCTTTTAACGGTACCTACATATGTATTTTGTGGCATACTACTGATGACTTTTCACTTTTTATCTTGAATCTGTTCTCTCACTGATCTCTTCATCTTCACGTTTTATATTCGAATAAGTAGATGAAATCCATTTTCAGTCCAGTAACAGTCCTTCATTTTGGTTTGTATGGCATTCAATCAGTCTATTTAGCACTGGTTTTCTAGTATATGTGAGCGCATGTGATCTGACTTTCTTATAAATACTAATATTATAGCCTGAATAGCTCGATGATCAAGATCCTTATAGTTTCATATCATTTTGGTGTAAAATATGGGTTGAATATTTCATTAAATTTCGGTGAAAGACGTGTATATGGTGTATGAGACTTTAGAGGGTTCACCTATTAGAATTTGTATCACTTAAGACGTGTTCACACGCTCAAACTTTTTGCTCAAATTTTGATCAAAATTTTGAAGGTGATTTTTATATTAAAGTAGCGGCGTTTCAAAATTCGAGATCAAAGTTTGAGCTCAAACTTTTTCAGGCCATGTATCTCATCGATGATTGGCTAAAGGAAAATCGTTGAAAAGTTTGAACAGTGTTCACACGTTCAAACTTGCCAAAAATGCAAAAAGATGCTTTCGAATTTTTATCAAAATTTAAGCAAAAAGTTTGAGCGTGTGAACTGTTAACGTGTTCAAATTTTAGGGTCATAGTCACTGCCTAAAGGCGTGTTCACACGCTCAAACTTTTTGACAAATCTTTGATATGGGTCTATATAACGTAAACGCTGCATTATAGAAAACATATGGAACACCGTGACGTTTAGACTGTACAGTCTTTACTTAACCTAATGACTGAATTTACGAATAATATATTAGCTATTTGAAGGCAACATTGCCTAGCTGCTGAGAATGTATTGATAAACAATTTAGTTCAATGTTAAGGCATAAATGCTATAAGTATCGTGATTTTTTGAATACATAGCGGTGTCTTGTTTATAATCTTTTATTAAAAGCATAGCGCGGCCATCTTGGTATTGTGCAAATAGTTAAGGACATTTTTTAATAGGTTAACTAATATTTGATATACAATAAACGCCATAAACAATTTTGTTTTGTCAAAGATCTGACATTTGATTTAATCAAACAATATAAAGACTATCTCAGTAGCTATTCGTATACCGTTAATTTTTGGGCTTGCTTTAATGTCGTAAACAAATTAAGTATTGTTTATTTTGATCGTACTATGGGTAACAGATATCCTTTAGGCGGCGCAGCGACTCTAGTACTCGATGTCCCGCTAGAGTCGGAATTTTTAGTCGGCCACTTATCAAAACGAATCAGCCATCCAAGTGAAATGAATTATCAGCCGTCTGACGAGGCATAATCAGTATAAAAAGACACAAGCAGGGGAACCTTATTATGTCAAGACATATATAAACATAAAACTTTGTGTTAGAAACCCTAACTCACATCAAACAAATCATTTAAATCATTAAATCAATACTGCGGATGTTTAACGTTTTTGACTGCCCACTTATAGAACCGCTTTCGTATCTACGTATGTAATAATACCACACATGCAGTAAGAAGAACACTATTATGTTATTCACAAAATTAGTTATCCAGTTCATGAGTACAACTTAAAATGAACCTTTCTCAACAGAGATTTGTTGGTCAATACATTGTACATGATTAAGAAATTGCATTGTTGAAGTTCTGTTATCTAGAATCTTTAACTTGTGTAAATTCTTACGTGAAGTTTTTTTGAACCAGTAAGTACATGTTATAAAACCTGTTTCAATTTTTGATCCACAATTTATCCTATACGATGACTTTGGTTTCATACCTGCAGTAACGTAAAGACTGACAATATTTTGGTTGTAATATTGTAAGTCGGCAGACCTACAGCTGACATCTATCAAGTGGGCGGGTCTGTTACAAAACAACAGCTAACCATTTATGCTATCAATTTTTCCAATATAATCCCAATTTTTATGTTACTTGACACTAAAAAAATTACAGACTATGAATGAAAATTTAAATCCAACGATAGATCACTTTCTGTTACATTAGCTGTAATGCAAGAACTAATGTAACAACGAAGGCCAAAACATTTTTAGATTTCGATTTATAAATCTACATTCAAGTTTGCTACAGTCAACTCTGCTGAATAAAACTTATGTAGAATCAAATCAACCACAATTATTAAACTAGGTTTATTGAAACGGTTCCATTAAGCCGACTTTTACTTATATACGCTTTCACTGAGTAAAGTTTGAACAGAATTAAATCTGCTTTGATTTTAAGGAATGTTGCATATTTCATTTTGCTAGAATTGATTTACCAGCTATTTGTTGTTAGATTTTATTTTTGGCACTATTTATTCCAAAGTAATAAAACCCATGTAGAATCAAACCAACCAGAAATATTAAACTAGGTTTACTGAAACGGTTCCAATAAGCCGATTTATACTTATATACGCTTTCACTGAGTAAAGTTTGAACAGAATTAAATCTGCTTTGATTTTAAGGGATGTTGCAGATTTCATTTTGCTAGAATTGATTTACCAGCTATTTGTTGTTAGAATTTATTTTTGGCACAATTTATTCCAAAGTCAAAACTGATTCAGTCTCTCAATTTTACAATCACTCATCTTACGTATAATGCCGATGTGATGCCTTTGTATGCATATGAGATCATTAATCATTCTCGCGAGCTTCTGAATCCGATAATGATATAGGCGTAAAGTTGTAGAAAACATCTATTGCAATCTTAAACTATCTACTCAATCTGCACGATTCCGTATAATTCTCCTAGATTTTGCCACGTATTTAGGGGATATAGACGGATCGGCATCAAACAAATTAAACATGACCAAGTTTACTGCTGGCGGTGTTCCGAAATCAGAAAAACTGCGTTTATAAAGCACGAAAACAGCCTTTTATTGAGAATGAACAGATAATGTATTTATGTTAGTTATAGGGTCGTTACGAAACTGCGGAAACATCTGTTTATATGACTATATTTTTACATGCTTAGATTTACGTGCTGCATCGTTCATTCCATCGACTGAGCCCTGATATATCAACGTTTCTGCCCTAAACTGGTGGGATTAGTTAAAAAGACCCTAGATATTGGAAAAGCCGAGCATGAAATAAAGCAATGTGAAATTCAATAAATGTTTATATGCAGTCAGGCGTACCTCAAAAATAAATGCTGGTCAATGAGTACGGGTGAGTTCACATGTTTAAACTATTTGCTCAAAATTTGGATTCAACATTTGATCGAATTTTGATCAAAATGTGATATAAATTGGACTGTGATTTTTAATAAAAATGCGATGTTTCGGAATTCGAATTCAAACTTTCTTATGTAATACCTCTCGTCGATGATTCCCTAAAGACATATTCTTTAACACTGTTCACACGTGCAAACTTACGCGCGCGTAAACTAACGGTGACCCCGCCAACCATCCTATTTTGTATTTTTGCATAAAATTTGTTACGAAACACATTTTGGTCGATTGAAATTCGGCGTAAAACTGTTCGCGAGAACACAGCTCTCGCGATTGAAATCTGACCATTTTGTGTTCGCGAAAATGCAAACAAAATGACCCAAATTTTTGAGAACGAAAATTTGTCGATTTGATTGTGACGTCACTTTTGCATTAAATTTGTTCGAGAACACCGAATAATCCAAATTTAAATGCTAATGCGTTAGGGAACAGAATTTCTGCAAATTAAAATCGCCGAAATTCTGTTCGAACACAATGTGTAATTTCTGGCACTTGAATATAATTTTGCCAATTTTCTGTTAACCAAAAACCGTATGAAATTAAGAGTTTTTCCCTTACAAGGGTTTGCGATTCGATATCGGTAATGGCAAAATAGGACGGTTGCCGGGGTCACCTTAAGTGTACTCACGCATTACCAAAAATGCAAAAAAGTTAATTTCAAAATTTGATCAGAATTTGATCAAAATTTGAGCAAAAAGTTTGAATGTGTGAACATGCCTTAAGAAAACTTTTTTATCCCATTTGTCATGTCTTTTTTGATTGTTATTTAAACCATAGAGATATATACCAAAGAGATACAATCTCTGATTATAGCGGGAAACTACGTATTTTCAAACACAGTTTCATTGGAAGGCAAAGTCTGTAAATTTTTCGGACATTTTTCATGTCTGCCGACTATATTTTATATGATCGCATATTATATGCCACGCACATATAAAAATGAAAATTTTTAGGGCTGTTTCTCGAGAATATATGTCTTAAAATCTGCAGATATAACACAACATAATGGCCGGGTTACTGTTGCAAGCGGGACTGTCTTCCTGGGCAATGCTTGTTGTTGTTTGCGTATTATGTATTAATAATTCCAGCGCTACCACAACGTTTCAATGCTTTAATCATACTTGCGAAACGTGTACCAGTTTTAACGTGTCGAATCAGAACGAAAATTGTAAGTTTCTTTATTAACTTAGCATTATATCGTCACAATTTTGTTGGTAATAAATTCACCTTCTCAATACATAGAGTTTTATCAAATGGGGCAACTGCTGAATGTTCGGGAAAAACGTCCACCACCTAAACGTCAGCATAGATTATCGCGAAAGTCTTTGACCGCGCCATGCCCGTGCGTAACTAAAACCATAATAGTTTATAAAATACGCACAGTTTAAGACAACAGACAATCTAAATGTGATGAAGAAATCCAAATCCAAAACATTATTTTAAATGTGCGAAAATTTAACTAGGCAATATCGGACAATGACAGTATATATAATATATATTCATCTACTTTACCACCATATTAGACCAATTCATGAAATTGGGATATCAAAAATATTTGTGATACTTTTTCAGAATCAAATTTCACTGAGTGAAAGTTTGATTCTAAGCTGGCGCTTTGCCTGTATCGGAGTCAGGTTGAGCTACTTCGGGGTTTTCAAATAAATAAAACCCTTTTTATAACTTACATATGTATAAATGTCGTTTTTCACAAAGAAACAGTATACATTTTCTCAGATGAACCGAGCAACTTACTTTCATGAAATCCAGCACTCAAAACAAATTGCATGCAGCATTGCGATTTTGTAATTATATTCCGCATTGATAATAATCTATACTAATCGCACGTATTTAAAAAAGATGCCACTTTCCCAACTACAGTGGTGACTTAACTGTACTAAATTTCAGTGCAGTTTACCAAAAAATAAACGAGTTTTCTGTTTTTGTTTTTCCCAAATTGAGACCAATTTCATATTACATTTCAATTGTTAATACTAGGCGTTTAAAATTAAGCGTGTTGGTATGGCGTACTAATAGTGGTTATGTAAATGTTTACTCCTTATTCCTATTATGCTTTATTCCAATTACTGTTGAACGTTTATTGCACTAAATTTGATTGTTTAACTCAAAGCGACACTAATTTTGCCTTTAACTCCAACTAACAGCTCTACAGCCAAATAAAGACGACTGTTAATCACACAAACATAAAGATCGCTATATTTTGTTCACAGTTTTTGGCTTTAAAACAGTCAACGGTGCGCTATGCTGATGTTCTAATAGTATGCGTTGCTCAAACATTTTATTATTAATTAGTGAATATCATCGTTAATTTTTGAAGTACATCTTTTGTTCCCTCATTACAGATGAAAACAGCCGGTGTCGTTAAAATGATGTTAAACAGCCTTTTATACACACATACATATATCACAAGTAGCCAAGGAACGTCATTTTATGGGTACGGATTGTTTACAGAGTACGTCGCAAGGAGGCGGTGAACGGGTGGCGGTCACCAACATATTTTCCCACGCTCCCCAATTTTTCCTCATAAGTTTCCACATTCCCCTATTGCCGGGATAAAATTTCCGTAATTTTGCTCATAAACGTTAAAATTATCAGTGCGTCCTTTGGGGAGCTGACAACTTTGAGTGGATAGCAAAGTGAGCAGAGCATCAGAAAGTGGCTATATATGACTTTATTTGGGGCTCGGTCGTTCGGTTGTGATCCAAGATTGGCACTTATGCTATGTTTTTGTCGACGTATTGCCCTGTGCAATCCTTGCAAAACAATGTGCGTAAAAGCAGCAATAAATATTTTTTCATACATATTCTAAATAAAATTTTTCAAAGCTTTTATAAACTAGTGAAGCTCGCTTGCGAGCCAGAATTCGAGTGGTGAGAACAATCCCCAGAAATCTGTTGTAGAAAGAAAACACAAACAAAGCCTACACACAGTACGCAGGTGCAGAATTGTATAAACAGTGAGTGATGAGTAATAGTTACGCCCGCATCTTTTGATAGCCAACGTATGCAGTAGACAAAACATCATACAACGAGTACTATGTAACGAGTCAATGAACGAACAATTTAATAATTCAATAAAACCCTAAATTGACCGTGAAAAGAACGTTAAAGAATTCAAGCCGACACTTGAGAAAAATCTCATTTTTCATACCAAGTATGAAGCAAAAGTGTGAAAAATATTTGCCACACAATATTTTTGACACTGGCAATGAGTTTGTTGGCCCAGAAAACCCCATATAAGACACCAAAAGCAACAAAAACACACATTTAGGTGCATTTCCCACGACTTTTCACCAAATATGAAATTTGGCGCCAAGTTTAAGCTTATAGACTCCAGATTGGGAAGTAGTTGAAAAACTTGTTATATATCATTGCAAAGCCCTGGTAAAGCTACATGGAATAGGCGTATTAGTTTGCGGATACGGATTACGTATATTAGTTTACTTATTGAGAAAAATCGCAAAAACTGGAGGGTGTGCCCGAAAATGGGCCAAAATGACGTCATTTTGTCCCATAACTTTTCCTACGGGAAAAAAATTCAAAAATAGGGCTCCGTCACTACACCTAAATCCATTGCGGTTCGAATGAGCTATCTTGTATCAAAATCCGCCCAACTGTTATCGAGATCCAGGTGCGACAGACACACACAGACACACAGACAGGACCTCCTCAACCCTACCTCCAGAGCCAAAATTGAAAATTCTCGTCCACTCGCTCGCTTCGCTCACGAGTGGAATGAGCTCGCTTCGCTCGCTCATTCCACTCGAATTCAAATATTTATATTTTTAAAAGTAAGTTCTTCTTACTCTAGATTACATATATAATATATTAAGTTAATTGGTTAGCCAGGCTTGAGGCTAAGCACATTTTTATATTATTATCATCGGATTTTGAAAATTGAAATTTAGAATTTTCGATAGTTGGATATACGTCGGCCAAGACAAATGTATTTCTTTTCTACGAGGTACACTAGTCACAAGTGGCAGGAGGTTGACATCAGGGGAGATCATGGTGTCGGCGGGAGGGGACCGTAAGAGCGAATAAATTTTTAAAATTTTTTGGAACACAAATTTTCAAAATTTTCCTTACCTTTCGCCAACTTTGCCCAGATTTTTCTCAATTTTGCCCAATTTTCACTTATTGTTGCCAAAATTTTTCGCGTGCCTAAGGGGATTGGATGTTGGGTGGGGGGTCGGTGTTTCGTGCGTATACCTAGGGTAATCAGATTACCTCTCTGGGGCGGGACGGCGAGGCCGCTGGGGGGGCCTGAGCGTCAAGGGAATAATTTCCCACTATGATCATGTATGATTTGAGTATCATCTTAAGCATTATTGGTGCAATATATTTTATTTTTGTGCTTGCACTTTTAATTGCAGTGTGTTTTTCAATAACGTACAATCAATCAAAGCAAGAGCTCGATGTTGAACTGGATCTTAACAAGCAAACTATTTATACCGCTGATATTTCAAGTAAGTTGTCAGCTGGAAAACGTCTTATTTGTTGTTTTTATGGCGGTATTGCCAACTAACTTAAGTAGTAGGGCCTTGCATTTAAACATTTAATTAAAATCACATAGCTATGCAAACATATCTCGATGTAGCTTTAAATCGTCGTAATTCAGCAAAGGATGGTCAGATCAGTTTCACCTATGGCTCAAACCGTTTTCCCGACGCGTTCTAACGATCTCGGTGTAGATACATATTTATATATCTACTAGTCTTATTTCTACTGTTAAATCATCTTTTTGACCATTTTACATTATGTAAACTGTGTAATAATATTTTCAAGTAGACGTGGAACGGATTAATGAATTTCACTGAAGTGACTATTAGTATAATGCTGCTTAGGTTCTGCATGTACGTGACCATACATTTGAATGCACGACTTTCTGTTCTTGAACGAAAACTGTTGAATAATCATAAAAATTGAAATCTGTTAACAGTTCGATTCAGTATTTTCGGTATCACTTGTGCGAAATTGCAGGTAAGATAAAATCTTTAATTTGTGATATCATAAGATACCGGAAAACCTCGTCTAGTGTCATTTTTAATATTATTTTCCAGTGGACCCAGTACCTCAGTTTTGTGGCAAACCTAGTTCCAAATTTCAGAGAATTTCATTTCGTTTCCGGTGACCGCATCGTTTCTTCGAAGTAGCTGTTGCTGTACGATTGTGTTAAGCAAAACCATAATATAACTAGTAGAATCGTGATAAAGCGTCAGTCCGATACTCACGCTGTGCCGCCGGTGTTATGAACGGTTCCAAAAACTTTAGTCATTGTATGGAAAGCTTCTAAATGGCGTACAACTTTTCTTAAAGCAAGTTCGAACAATCTAAGTCACGACAGCCGAGTGACATACTAATTTATCCTATCTAACAACTAATAGTTGTGGCATAGCCATCGTGCGTTAAGTGATTTGTACGCACGGTTGTGACGAGTTCAGACGAGTGCGTCAGCACGAGTTTGAACGAGTTAAACAACTCAACCGTGCGTACAAATCACCAGACGCACGCCTGGCTGTGCTACAACTGACTTGTAATACAGCTAATTTAGCTAACCGTGCGTTAAGTCAATTTCATGCACGGCCTTAACTATATAAGCTGTGTTACAATGTTAGATAAACAACTTGGCTACACTGATATATGTAGCAACTATTTTGTCTTAGCTTGCATAATTACGCTGAAATTACTCAGAAACGTGCAAACAATAATACGGATATAATTTCCGATTGTCTCAATTTTTGTGGCGTTTTTAATCACAATTGTACCCATTCAGATATAGCCGCCGAAACTGTTCGTATAAACTCCTATTCTTGGCTCAAAATAACTAAAATTTAACTCAAAATAAACAGTTTTATTATATGTTTATCAAAAGTTGTGCAGGGCTGAGGCTGCAGTGAGCTAGGTTCGCATTTTTGCACCCAAATGACGTTTTTTCGCATTTGTCAACGTTATAACCGTAATTCAATGTGAAAGGCACGTCACTAAACTGTACACAGAATTGGATTGAAAGCAATGTTTTGGCACAGGTTTGTTTTGGTTTATATGGAATCGTTGTATCAAAACGACTGATTACCTCTGCTCACAGAACAACATAATGCAGTTTTTTTTCAATTCAGATTTAGCAACATCATTTAATATTGACATCCGTGAACCCTTAACTACTAGCACATTTACTGTCTTATCTTGCTGTAAGTTCCGGCAATAATTATCTACGGGTGTTGCGACATTTGGCTTAGGTTAAAAACCTACTTGATTAGTTATTTAGCTAATGTTGTTTATATTTTAATTAAGAAAAAAAATTACTGAGACCTTAAAATTATTTCGCTTTTTTCTTCAAATTTTCTCAACACCCGGCGAAAACAACCGAGAAGTTCGGATATGACGGCCGAGTGTGAACATTTGGGAAATCTAGTTCGATATATATTTATATAGTTTGATTTGTTAATTTTTGTTCTTTTTTATTTATGTATTTATTTATTTATGTATTTATTTATTTATTTATTTATTTATTTATTTATTTTATATTTATTTACTTAATTAATTAATTTATTTAATTTTGTTGGTATAAGGTATCTGTTTTTAATGTATATTTGTTTATATACACATAAATATTCGTATATTTATTTATCTACTAAGTTGATGTTCCGTGACACCGCTGGTCTTCCACTATTTATGAAACATTTTGCGACCTGCCCTATATTTGACAATATTTAGTTTAACCGTTACACAATACTTGTATGCATTGGTGGACCGAATACTCAATTTCAGTGAGGTAGCCAGTCTTGAGTTAGCCATTTCGAAATCATTATTGACTATGTCATAATTGACACAACAAACTTATTTATTGCCGACTTGTAATTTGAGACAGGTTTGTAGCCTTGAACTGTTGTAGCATTTTCAGTTCCACCTGGTACGAAACTGGAGCCCCTGGATGCTACCTCCTTGCAATATCTGCGGCTCAGCCGGGTTTATTTATCTTGTGAATTTTTCTTCCCCTTGGTGAAGCACTGTTCATAGAAAAATGGACGATATGCTTTTGAATCTAATGTGAAAAATCACGCAAAATTAGGTCTCTGTTAATCTTGTTATATGTTTGTACGTCATATGCCACGAACATATTTGCTTTTGAAAACGCAAACAGCTACCGAACATGATTAACAACAAATCTCTGGTAAGACGGAACGGCGAGCTGGACCATTAAGTCACATATTTTAATCTTTTTATCTTTTTATCTTAGTTGGTTGCTATAAACATGATATGTTTAAATCTATATGATCTGCCAAACACCAAGGATATATGTGAGCTAATGGTTGTTATTACCTAATGTAAATCCTAGGGTAACTAATTAATATATTTATATGTTTATTTGCGTGTTTTGTTTTATTGATTTACTCTTATCGCATTGTTTTTAGTCTAATGAACGTATATATCATAGGTATCGAAGGTCACCGGTTCGATAGTGTGGGTGAAGGGGTGGATAAGTTTTGCTTCAGGGTCAAAGAGTGGTGCCGGTCTTAGAGGGGGTAACCCCATTACCACCCCTCATCAGCACCTATGCTATATATTCATCATAATGCGTTCCAATGTTTCAGCGAAAACGAGTCCAGGATTTTGTGCCGTAGTCCCGTTTGTTATCCGCCTCATCTGGACGTGTATTAGCTTCGATCATTTTAGCCTTGACGAAGCAAATCATATCCTCAAAGCGTGTATGCGACTCAAAGGACGAGGATTTCTTATTCCGAACGAGATGTTCGATTTTCAACTTGGGTGTTTTATGTTGCCATTTCCGTAGTTTACGTTCGTCTTACATTAGATCCACGCAGATGGGACGTTTGGCCAAAAACAAAAATCTGGTGATTCGAACAAATTATTTGATAAAATATGAAATGTTAAGACCATTACGGTTTAAAATTTTGTATGCAATTTTGGTGTTTATGAATTTTGGCACAATACTTGTTTAAATAATGAGTTAGTATTTGCACTGCAGTTTTGGGGATATACCAAACATATTCGTCTTCTTAAGAATTCAATCTATAGCTTTTGTATTTTGGACTTAAAACTTGTTCAAAGTAACACAACATCCGTTTCTCCGGGCCTCAAAGGATATAATTCCTTGGCATTTGCGTCGTTTACGTTATAAATCACCCACCATGTGCAAGTTATGTCCGTGCACAGGCATAACCATACTATGCTGTATGGTACTAGGAACTCTACACTATGCAATACCCCATACGTTATATAACAAGATGTCGTTGACACTCCAATTTTAATATAATTAAAAAATGGCGGGAAAATTATTGCAGTGAAACATCAAATTTATATAAACTGTTACAGTATCTCGTGCATTCTATCTCTAATAGTGCCGCCTATTGGTGCAGCGCTCGCAATACTGATAGCGGATGGTATTATGCCACAATTTTAGACATCAAGCTACCAGCACTTAAAATAGAGTGTGCTAATTATGTTTGTGTTCATTCTGGTATCAAATGTGCAATTGTTGTGATATTCAAGGTTTGTCACAATAAAGCCGAGTGTAGCAAGCTCCGCTAGGACTTGCTAATACTAAGCAAAAAATGGTTTTCTAAGGGTGTGATGGCATGAAAAAGCTGTAAAAATAAAATATAAAACCAACTCCGCTTCATTAAAGCACAACCATATAAAGTTAAGCGTGAAATAATTCTATATGTTGCTGAAGTAACTGCGTCAATGTACTATATAGACTGTATGAGAATTAATTGTTCCGTTGAGTCAGCCGCGTTTAGAAACGTCCCTTGCTTAGGCTAAACAGTTCAGACAATGTATACACAATAAAACAAGAGAACGTAGTGGTAAGTACATGTTCAACATCACTTGAGGCATTCACTGTTAAATATAGAATCAAGTGAGTTCATTTGTTACACAAATATGGGTAACAACAGCAATATTTAATTTGACTGTGCAGAAAAAATGTTTTCCATCCCTAGTTTTGTTTCAAAATTCCGGACATTGAAAAAGGTCACAGTGTGGGTTCGTCAGACATGTAAGGAATGCATGCAGTATGAACATAGGGACCATGAGCTCGATCATAATTAAATAATCTAAATCTTAAATATAATGTAATTCAGTACAATTTTGATCTGAAAGCATACATGCCCTTAGAGGAGAGGGGATTAACCCACCCTGAGGAGCGGCGCGGACCACCTCCCCTCACCGCGGCGCAACCCCGCTAAGTTGTACTCATCCGTCCTGAGACCCTACGCCCACCCGTGCCTAATCCGCAACAAAAATTTTGGTTAAAATTAGGGAAAATTAGCAAAAATCGGGCGAATTTGATAAAAACGGCGAAAATTATCAAAAATTAAGAAAAATCCGCTGAACCGAATCAAAAATGTCTCTCCTTCCGCTGCACTTGCTATACCCTTTGGGAATTCTGGCCTCATGTATTTATGCCCGAATTTGTTGTTTCTAATCTCAGCATTAGGCTGCGTTATGGTTTTCACTTTCTGTCATTCTGTGCAATTGTTTGCATAGATGATTTACTGTCATGAAAGGTTTTCATAAGTCCGACCACTGGAGTCTTTATGCCAAAAGAAAGTGTCATGCAGCATACGTCTAGCAATTCTTTGACGACAAATGACATAAAACGTAATATTCTATGTAATTTATGTCGTCGAAAGCTACACTATCAAGTTTGTATGTTCCGAGAACTGCAGAACTGCAGTATATATTTATTTAAAATAAGCGTCTCTTGTATGGTAAGAATATAAATTTAAGGTTGTAGTTTCTCTTTTCCTAAAACCTCCGGCTTTACTTAATGATTTTGAAAGCATTGGGATATCTTGTGTTACAAATAATACTTTGAGTAGCGCGGTATTAAGCGAGCTTGTTGCACTGTTTCTGTGCCCTGATTGTCGGATTGGCATATATGAATTATGATAAACAAAATCTGTGTAAAGTCTCAGCAAAGATTTTGCATAATGCTGAATTTGATAACATTTTAACATAGACATAATATAGTTGTGAAACAGCATAAAATAAATAATTCAAAGGATTATGTAGCGACAGGATTGGAAAATATACATCGCATATGAGCAGGAATATTAATCATAAGTGCACATACGCTTGTGATATCGTCCAAAACTGCTGCTACGCCTAGACACAGGTGGCAACATCGACCATGTTCTGTACGATTTAAAAATTGTTCGGCACGGTTTTGTGATAATCCACATAATCCATTTTAAAATAGTTTCATGCCTTCTACTCTGCAAAAGCAGTCAACGGCAAGCGGCAAAGGTGTCTTTTGCCTATTGTTGCTGTGACATACTTTTTGGAAGAAAAATATTTCAGTATAAAACTCAATGTTCCTGCACGCACGAACTTTCAGACAGGTAGGTTATCGACAAGCTTTAGATGCTACAGAGGTCATACCAATGCTATGAACATGCAGTCTACAGGTGCATTCACTTCCAGCTTTAAATCAAACTATCATCAAATAGCGAGATTTAGCCTATAGCAGCAATATCCATGACGTTTTGTTACCAAATTGTCTTTGACTGTATGTTTTATATCTAGGTGGTGCTATTGTCGTGTTTTTATGCTCGTAGGTGTGTTCCCTATTTGATGTTTGGCCTGTAAAAATTTGAGTCAAATCTAATTTCTATCTTTTTGCAGTATAACTAATTTTCCTTTAACTATTCTTTAAATAAAACACATTTTAGTGCTTTAATATCACTTAGGAGATTTTCTTAACGGGATTTAGGCTCATGAAGTATACATTCATTGCTCGGTATACGTGGAAAGGTTCGAAGTTCATCAACATGAATATTAGCTATAATACAAACTAATAATAAATTTCCAGTTATTATTAATTGTTGTAATTACCTATTTTTCAATTACGCGAGTAAGTTTAAGGTGACAACGCCAACCATTTTATTTTGTACTTTCGTATAAAAATCGACGAACTCTATTTGGTCAATTGAAATTCGGAGCTAAACTGATTGCAATCACGCTGGTATGGATGGAGCTGAAACCTAGCCATTGTGCGCCAACGAAAATTCAACTAAATTTGTCCAAATTTTTGAGAAAGAAATTTTGTGGAATTTGAATTAAGCTGGTTTTGTTTGGGAACACCGAGAGCTTAACTATAGCATCAATTTGTATATGACGAAACTATTCCATTGATTTTGTCCGCGAACAGTAAACAATCGATATTTATATTATCGGCATTATGGAACCGAATTTTTACAAAATGATAATCGTAAAATGTCTTGCAGCACAAGCTATAAAACTTTTGGTACTTTCGTTTGATTTTTACAATTTTTGATTAGCAGAAAACCGAACGAAATTCTGCAGTTTTTTAGTAACAAGAGTTTGCGATTCGATATCGATTATTACAATATAAAACTGTTGGTCGGGTCACCTTAAGTTCACTTGCTCACAAATCCAGTGGTAATTAAATGCGCATGTTTGTGCTAAAAACATTAGCACTATGGTCAGCCAAATGGAATACAAATGTTCAGATAAATATAGACGTTTTATGTTTCTAAATTATGTATAGCTCTAAGTAGAACCTGTTTTATCAGGACAAACTTTAACTGTAAAATACTTATAAAACCAGTCTTGCTAGAAATGTTTCCAGCAATATGATGGATGGGTGTCGTGACCGCTCCAATAATGTAGCTGGTAAAAATTGTGATAACCTGCATTAAAACTTTGCCGAACTATAAAATGATTTTAACAGTGTTAGAATTCAAGAGGTGTTTCAGTCATTGTCTTCGCAGAGTTGGGTTCAATAGTAGCACACTGAGCTACCGTTCCAGAGGCTTCGAGTTAAAACGGCAGGGCGTAGCTATTCTATTGAAGTTGTTTTTATCAGGTTTTCTGCGGCATTAACAGACACCTTTAGTGCCGACTTTAGTATTACACTGAGCTACCGATCCAGAGGCCTCGGGTTCAACTGCCAGGGTGTACCTATCGTTTTGGAGTTATTTTTATCAGGTTTTTTGTGACATTAATAGACACCTTCCGTGCCCACTTTAGTAGTGCACTGAGCTACCGATCCAGATGCTTCATGTTGAACTGCCAGGGTGTACCTATTGTTTTGGAGTTATTTTTATTAGGTTTTTGAGACATTAATGGACACTTTCCGTGGCCACTTTACTGTAACAGGACCGTTCCGTCATGTTAGGTTGGTCAATACTCTCATTAAGGTCCGTTGTGGACTCGACAATTCCCGAAAGGCTGATAATTAACATTCTAACGCGCTCTGACCCATCACCTTCGGGTGAACTTGACCCCCTGTAGCGCCATGGATTCGCATTGCTTGCATATAATCTTGTCCGTTTTGTCCATTCTCGTATCATATGCTTTCACATATGCAGTTCTACCCGCTTTTTCGTGTTGTTATGTTCGTCCGATGTTTATGTCGTACTTTTTGATGCATGTATCGAACACAGGAGATGTGCCCAAGGATGTGGAAAAGCGAAATAGTATTGGATCGAACTAATAAGCGGAAAACTTCTAGGTTCCTAGGGACTTTGACTCTGTCAAAATTTATGGGGATCTTATTAAACACGTAGGGTCAAAATTACGACCGTCCGGAAAAGAGAGGCTTCTCAGCCGCCCGCTATCCATCGAGTTGCAATGGCTGATCGCTGAACGGCGAACGACAGAGACACTGATATTCGTGGTGAGTAATCAAACATCGAAATGTAAAATCTACCTGGCTTAATTAAAACATCTTACAAAGGTCAAGCTAGGGGGAAACAACCAGAAACGCGAAACAACGAACCCGGGTTATTTCGGTATGTGTACGAACTGGGAACGGTTTCAACGAGCCGTAAACGGTTAACGGCTAGGAATTCGAACTTATGCCTCGAATACTTTTCGGTGTAGAATTCAATGGGCTTTCGAACAAGGTCTGGTAGAACAAAATCGATCTGTAGGTTATCGAGTTATATTACTAGTTCATCTCTTATTCGTGTAAGCAACCGCTGCTTGCGCTAGGTAGAGTTGTTGTCATCATTCGATCACCTCGATTTATCCTGCAATAAATCTCCTTCTACGTTCGACGTCCTCCTGAAATTAGGGTGAAGCTTAGACTATCCTGTTTCCGACGTAACACGCTTCGTCTAACTCGTTACTACTGCAATACTGACACACCTGGGCTAAATCGCTTCAAAATCAATGCAATCACTCAATTTTTGTATGGAACGTCGTATGTCGAAACTTCAGGTATCTTTGTGTCGACTAAACGAATTTATAACCCAAGATCATGATTGTATTACAATTTATATCTTAGCCTGTGCATGAGACCTGTCGAAAACTTGCTCTTCCTTCTCACTGTTATCAAAATTACTGGATCAGGAGCGTTGCAACTGCCCCTCCTGCTCTGGGACCAACCCTGGTAAAAGGTTAATACACCATCGTGTAGCCCGGACATCAATGATCATGGCCCTATAACGCGCTATAACGCGCCCCTAATAGTGCATGTCATTTGCTATTGTACACTATAGGAGTTAACATCTATTTTTCTTTCATTTTTGCGAAATAGTATCATTTTTCACCAGCATTAAATAGGCATGCGACTCGTCTGTTCTTGGCGAATACAATGATGTGCGGCGGGTCTCGATCTGACGACAAGTTGGCCCGTAGTAACCACTAAAATACACTCCAAAATCGCCTAAGTGCAACAGTGGCCACAAAATTTCGACAATTTTATCCTCAACTCGAAAGATCGCAAATTACCTCTCATTGTGTTCATCTTGTCAAGACAACGCCCGTTAGCTCAGGACAACCGTAAGTAGCGCCTCCACCGTCGTCAAAACTCTATCTAGCTGCACCATTTTAGCACTTTTCTAATTTTTGTCCGTGAGGTAGAAAAATTGCCCCTCATCTGAATCGGCTTCTCGTGACCAGTTCCACAATTTCCTGGGGGCACCGCTTCGCCAAGTTGTTCGCCCAGGAGAGAATGCCAAAACTCCCTACACTAATACACATAAGTCGGCCCGCGTGGGTTAGGACCTACTATTAGGCCTAAACCCCTTGTGTTTGGTATCAATTGAACCCATTCTTCGTCCTGGGACCGAATTTAACCCCAGCCCATCAAAATTCTCCCGGGAAACCCTAGTCCCCACGCCCTTCGTGTGTCCCGTTCTTTTCTCTTTCTTTTCTTTTCTTGCATTGCTTCTCTCTAGTCGACATTTTTGGTCGCTTCTTTTTTGTGTGTCGTTTTATCTGCTGTCTTGTCCTTCTCTTGGTGTCTGTGGTGTAGCTTCGTCTCTTTTATTTCTTTTTGGGGCTTTTGTCTTTTCCTCCGATTTAGTCTCTTTTTCTCTTCCCTCTTTATCTGTTGTCTTTGATTCTACTTCTTAATTAAACTTATTAGTTATTAAAATTATTAATATATATTTATATAAATAGTACATATAAAGTATATATAAAATAGAGACAAAGTATCGTTAATTTCGTAAGTTTCACGAATTTGATGTTACATACGGATACACAGGTATATACGGGGACAGGGGGTATGTTTGGAGCCCTGCGGTGGCCCGATGGTTCTCGGACGAGGGTGCCCTCCCGGCGGGTGGTCCCGCAGGGGGTTCCTGTACCTGGCTCCGGGGAGAGCCCTTTCCAGTTTCGCGTTCGCCTTGGGATGACTATAGAGCGGCAGCAGTCACACGAAAATTTAAAATTAACATAAACACAAACACCCAGACCGATATATATGTATGCAATGTCTATACGTTGGAACGAGGCTGACATGATATCGTCTTGGGAACTCGGCGGTGATGACCATGGTGTCGGACAAAAGCTTTAAGTCGCCAAACACAAAAAAAGAAACTAGATAAACGTGCAATGTTTGCACGTTCCTGCGTTCAATCCATAGGAAATAAATTGTGAAAATAGGTCTGGGTTCACGACGGATGAGGATTCATCGCGCATATTTTAATATTTAGTTAATGTTTAAGTAGAATTTAATAATTATAGTTTTGATAACTTTCTTCGCAATTTAGGATTTAAAGTTGTTTTGATTTTATCACGTCGGGTTTCCACACGTAAACAGAATGATTACGTATGAAAGTAACAAAAAAAATCCACTGGGAAATTTCTACCTCTGCCCCAGATCTGCAGGTGTAGATCTTTTGTTGTTCCGCTTTTCTTAACGGGACTTTAGTTTACGGTAGACTGGAAGCGCCTCCATTTTCGAACTTTAAAACTCAAAAATGAGGGGCGACGGAAAATCGTCTCCGATTGGACGGCGACTAGAATCAGTTTGATAGCGACAAAATCGTCGAGGTTAGGAGCACCACCCATAATAGTCGAATCAGTCTGACCTCGACACCACGGAATTCGCTCGACTCTACTGACCGGCTCCGTGGCTATTTCGACTAGTGTTTTATTATGTTGGTTTTCGCATTTCGTTTGGTCTTGCTTTCTCGACATGGTTTGGACGCGGTCGAACGGATGTCAAAGGAGTAAAGGGTGGCGAGGGGAAGTATCCTTGCCTTCGGGCATTGCTTCGTGCCAATGTAAGCGCGGGAGTGTGTGTTAGAAAACGGGGGTTTAGTTTCCCCAAAGTTAGACAATAGGTAGGGCTTACATTTCTCTAAAATTTTTGAGCATGATCGTAGCTAGTTATGCTTCCTTGAGTTGACTGCCCGTCCGCCGTAAGGCATCACCCTTCGCTCTAGAATAGCTACCCAAATTGGTTTCCTTGAATCACAAATATCAATCGAGAGGTCCTGCGCGAACTGTGAGTGTTAAAACATTGGTCGAAGTCTCTATGGTTCCCCGTGATCATAGGTGGAACGCAAAATCAAATTATTTGGATGTTGCAGATCCAACTATCAAGCCTATTGAGATGAGTTAGGGTTTCAGAGAATTTTCCCTGAGCTGATAACGGTTATAATTTTCCTTGGAAGACAATCGGGAATCGGGAAAATTGCTTATGCGAGTTGCGGAATATTAAAATCAGTGCAATATCTTCTAATTTTAGTATAACGTTCGGAGCCCTTACAGCGATCGGGTCGAACGGATCACGTCTTTGGTAGCGAGCATGGGCTTCCTCGGGCCCCACTTTGCACCGAGCGAGTAAATTATACTTGCTTGCCAGTGAGTTAAGAAAATTTAGGTATCATGGCCCGGCTCAACAGCTGCTGAGTGGCCCTAGGCTGGGCCGTCACCTGAAAATTTTAGGATAGAGTTAGCTCGAGTGATTTGGTATCACGATTCAGATCAACTGTGTTGACACTGCATGTTTTCTTGGAGCGTTCTTTTCTGTTTTACCTTGTATGGTAATTGATGCGTAGTATATTCCAATCATATGCCTTGTAGTGTTCGTTCGTGTACATTAAGTTTTGGGTTTTAACTAATGGAAAAGAAAATCGATGTCGCCAAGTATAGCTTATCTTAGGGTAATTACCTGATCATATTACCGACCAGAGACCATGTCCGTCGTATCGCCCTTAACCACAAATCATACGGATTTATGCAGTACATTATAGTTATGCATTACGTCACCAAGATTTGCGAACTGGTCAGGAGTCGCGTTCGCAGATCGCGATTTCCAAATGCACCCAAGGTCCGCGTGCAATCAGGGTGACCGGTCACGGCATCAATATTACACTAAAATAGCGCCCCTAGGGCGGCACTGGTTTTTACCACAGCTCTGCCCCATCTCTTTTTGGACCATGGATGCATTTGCACGTTTATACTTACTTTGCAAAGCATCCATAAAGGCATCGTGATTTGTTGAATTATCTGGGAACATTGTCATGCCCAATACCGATTAAGAATATAGAGTTCAGTTTTTAGCTGTTTATTGTATCGGGTTTTGTCAGACTGTGTGCATTGAGACTTTCCTAAGATTTCAAATTTCGCTAGGGCTATTCAAATTGGTAGGAATCCCCTTTCGTACGAAAACCAGCGTGTTTCTTTCGAACCGGGAGTACGACAAATTACTTATATCGTAGCAGCACTATGACCATCTTCGGCTGTATTAGTAGGATTGCGGAAATAACTAGGCTCGGCTCGCTAAATAATCATAGACTGTCAAGTATTCGATAGGGAATCACACAGTACAACAAATCGTGGCCAACAAATTGAGGCCTATAACGATCCAAAACACTGACAAACACTTGTCCAGATCAAAATTGGGCACAAAACATAATATTTATCATCCGCCCTCACCCTTTGAAATTAGCTCGGATCTGAGAAACGTTTTTGCTCAGACCTGATGAGAGCAAAACCCTCAAATTTTTACAGAGCTGTTTGATCGCTGACTTTTCAGATTTTTATCTTATTTCGGCATTGCGACACCTTAGGTCATATATATATTCAGGGTTCAGATATATACATTGGTTTGAGATTTCTGTTCAGATTTCTCTCCTTTCACACTCTCTGGCATCATAGGCTTTTGCTCGCACAATGACAGAGCCCACCCTTCTCCTTATTCCTCGAACGCCCCAAAAAATATTAAAATTACCATCGTTCGAAGAAATGCATGGCAATGAAAATTGCACTGCCTTGCAATACATTCAACGCACAAGCAGCGACACACGACAAAACTTTAGAATTAGGGATAGAAGACGTAGAAGGACGAAAACCAAAGAAAAAAAGATCGGGTCTGAATTTCGGGCCCGACTTGCCCGTTCACTATAGGTCCGTTCTGTCGGATTGAACGGATGAAATAAGACTCGGTAGGGTTGAAGTGAGACTGGAAGAAATTACTCACGCCCAAAGTGAAAACGCGAGTTCAAATGATGCTTAGGGCGCACTTGTATTCGATTCAAGAGCAGGATAAACGTACTTGCTGCTGTATAAGAGTAAACCTACTCGAAAAGGGCGATAGAAACCCCTGGATTGAAATTTAATGTCTACGCATTGATCCACAGTTGATAGAAAGTTGCCCCCACCGAATTCTGTTGTTCCGGACCCATTTTGAAACCCGATTATACTCGACTCAAGAGCAGGATAGAGGCACCCATGACATGTTACGGTAGAGTAGGAACAAAACTAAACTAAATGTCCGCTAAAATTCATCGTGACCTTAAATCTGTATTTGTTAATAGATCTAAAGCTGGCGGGAACTGCCCCACTAAGTTAAGCTGTTCTGGATCGATTTTAGACTCAGACGATCTTCGACCTAAACGTAAGACAAACGCATCCATGGACCTTTACCATAGCTTAGGAATGAAACTACCGTAAAAGTTTGCCGAATTCCACTGGGACCTTGAATCGGCATTTATTAAGCGATCTAAAAATGGCAGAAATGTGCCATTTTGGACCAAATTTGAGCACTCGTACCTAAACTTCCTTAAGTCCGAGGAATGCCATTCCGCGTTTTTTGGACAGCCCAACAGACGGACTATCCCTGGAATCCACTGATTTAGGAAAACCGATAATGTCTGTTCGAACTAACATCCCTAAACTCTACCCACATCGCCCTTGAGACCTTGTGACCGAGCCTCGTGAGTCAAAGGTTGGGCTCCCAGCTCTCGATTTCGAGCTGTAGTCCAATAGTTGGTCTCGCTAAATACCCACGTAGTTTTACCTGGTGAGGTACATCGTGGCTAATTTTGCCCAAAAAGGCCCCCCTTTATGTACATTTTTGAAGTCAGTTTTAATTGGAGAAATGCCCCTCCTAAGTTTTTAGTTGGCGGAATACCCCGGCTTCGCAACGAATTCATTGGATTTGGTCCCTGTAGTGGGACCGTCAGAAAAACGTACGACGAAGCCGGTACAAAACAAATTGCCCTTTTAGAAGATATGGAGATCCTGTCTTCTCCTCAACATACCTCTATTACAAGGATTCTTAGGAATGCCTCGAGCATTCAGTTTAGCATAAGCACGAGTTGAGAAACCCTCCCGGGATAAGAAAAAGTGGTGCTGATAATAAGAGCGCAAACCGACCACATATATATCTGCCCCCATCTCTTACAACTAAGCACTTAATAAAGTATTAGCGTTACGTACGCTAATGGTACTATAGGGCCTGGTCAGATATTGCTGGTGTAAGCCCCAGTCCATTTAAGGTCCCAGAATCATATAGAGTCCGGATATCTCTAGAGTATACGGCTCAAGCCATCGCAAAAGGCCACATTTTGATGTTCAGTGATTATAGTCTCCTTTTCAGTTAGTTGAGTACTTGCTCCAAAATAATTAGGCCGAGAAATGTCAAATTCACGTTGGTCCGTTTCTCCACAGCACAATGAGTTGACCTGCGACTGTAAACTTCCCCAATATGGTTTAGCCTGGGTGTTTCCCTTGGCCCCCCAAAAAGTATACAGAAAAATGGAAATGGATTTCACCCCGAAGGTGATCACTGTTACTCCAGGTCATGGTCCCGTGAACTATCTACTATACCCTAGTTTCTGATCCAAAATACCGTGGCGTCTGTCACAACGTAGGGCTTGCTTTAGCTGTACTAGCCTGATAACCCCCAGGCCACACAAAAGTCTTAAGGTCATAAAGATGGAAACATGGTTTACTAATTAAGTTACGCGGCGACGTATTATCCAAGAATCTGGCAAGGTCTTGAATTTAGCTAAACTGCTGTCCCTCAAGTGTGATAATCATTTACACTAGGCTATCCGGGATAAGCACGTGATTCGTTGAGGGTAGCACAGATAATTGGCTGGGAGATTCCCCAGCCACACAAAAACAGAAGGTCACGCATTGAGAGAATGTTACGTCCTCTCCTGCCCATAGTACTTCTTTAGTAGTGAGGCTATGTGGCTCGTGAGCTCATTCTCAGCTCTACGCGTTTTGCGCACTGCATGCTGCGTTGGTAATCCGGATCAATAGAAACAGCACGGTTGTGCTTAGAATAAAGTAACTGTAGGTATTAGTTTGGTTGAATTGTTTAGCCGTGTAGACATATAGATTTAATTGTAGGTGATTATTAAAATTGTCTTCTTGAGTAAATCATAACAGCACCATTTTATTGAGAACGACTAGCAAAACCTGAGTAGAAAATTAACTAACTTTCAACTTCAACTAACTACTTTCTTTTGTTTTAAAAGATTGAAGATATAAATTCTATATCAGAATATGTAATCCACTACATTTCCTCCCCCTTTTAAAAGTTGGTTACCATAACTTGAATTGTTTAAAATGTTTGGAATATTAATGTTTGAAATTGTCGAAGGGTCAACATCACGTATACATTATAAAACACGCAAGTTGTAGTAACGAGTAGTACATCAATGCAATTGCAGAATATTTCGAAAATATGTTTATTCATACATAAAAATGAAAGTCATTTTTAGTGAGATTAAGGCACGCCGTGTTTTGGTAAAGACGAACCTCTGAAACGCAAGAACTGCAAGCTACTTCTACCGTCCAGAGTCAATGTTGCAAGTTATTTTACATACACAAAATTTCCCATTGAGTCAGCACTTTCAACATGCAGTTCTATCATTCAGAGCCTTCGTAATTATTTCAGTAAAACACTGCGCTCCCTTCATATTAGGATGCATGTTTGCGGAACCATCTATATTGAAAAGCGAATGGTCGTTCATGCGTTGATATATTTCAATTAGATGTATTTTTCTTTTATGAGACATTTTTTCTACACAGAAACGTAGTTCTTTGTTGAATTGTTCGACGGCTATTTGGATTGGGGACTTTTCCCATTTACAAGACACTTGATCGAATCTAGGCATTAGCTCGATCATAAACATTGTAACGTCTGGTGTAGTATGAAATATGTTTTTTAATGTGCAAGTAATGGGCCTAAATATTTTCGATACGCTTCGGCACATGATGGTGTTGTCCTTCTCTAAACGAGGATTATTGGTGTTTGAATTGTCTGCGGACAAATCATTTGTACCGCCAAAAAATATTATCGTTCTAGTTTTATGAGCTATAACTTTCACAATCCGAAACAAAAGTTTTTGTTTGGGCGCCTGGCCAGGGCAATACAGCATATGGTAAAGTGTTTGCGTCGAAGTACCACAAAATGCGTGACACAATGGAATCGCCAATTAGAATTGTTGGAAATGGTACTTTGGATCGTATTTGTTCTAAAATTTGTCCCAATTTGTTCATTCCATCGCCAGCCAAATTTCCCCAAAACCGGTGCCTGGTAGCCTCTATAAGCTTGCGATTTTCAGTTCTAACTAATTGTTCGTATAATACATTATTTTGCTCAAATTTTGCAGTGACTATACTATACATTACGTAGAACTTTATGCGATGCCATTTTTGGTAAAGTCGCGTACCATTGGTGATAATTAATTTGCCTTTGGCCATTGCTTGTTTTGGACAAATAGTATTCAGGATTATATTTTTTAGTTTATCGTTATTAGTAATGTAAGCTTTCGCATACTGATAGGCATGTTCGGCAGAAGGAAACGTTTCCTGCAAAATTATGACCGTACACGTATAAAGATTGGACAGGAAAGAATATTGTGTCGCAGGTTCTAACCTAAAATAGATTGGGCCGGCAGGTTTTTCGTTGTCCGTCATAGTTGTAATCACCGATCTGAAAGACACATAATCGATAGAAAAGAAAAAGAAAGAATAATAAGAATAATAAGAAGAAAGAAAAGAAACAAGATTAATCAGAAATAATAATTCTACTGATAAATATTGGAAGCTTGTCGTCACTGCAAACTGAATCACATGGCTTGGATGCGCGCATAGTCCAAACCATTATGAAACAATTATCTCACCGAACCGTAATGCCGTGGTTAAGATCTATATCTTCTAAGTTTGTTTACGTGGATAATTTTTGTTTTTCGACTACCATGAAGTTTGATTTTATAATTAACAGGACCAATTTTGCTTACAATTTCATGAGGGCCGTTGAATCTAGCGCCAAATTTTGGACTGTAAGGTTCAACTTTACACAAAACAAGGTCACCAGAATTAAACGAACTATGTCTAGAATGAGCATCATATTGTCGTTTTTGTTGTGCTTGAGATCGGGTAATACGGTCGTTAGCTGTAAGGAATAGTTTAGAAAAGTTCTGTGACAGCTTTCCCAAGTATTCTCGATAACTTTTATACTTTTGGGACATTTCACTTAAAATTCGATATGAAGGCATATTGGGCTGTCGCCCAAACATTAGCTCAAATGGCGTAATTCCGGTTGAAGAGTTGAATGAAGTACGGTAGGCGTAGAGAACATATGGTATGTATTGGTCCCACCGTTTCGGATTTTCTTGAACATATGAAGAAAGCATGTTAAGTAAAGTGCGATTAAACCTTTCGACGAGTCCGTCTGTTTGTGGGTGGTAAGCCGTTGTTTGAACCTTTTTGCATTGCAATAACTTACATAATTGTTTTATAATTTGCGATGTAAAGTTTGGACCCTGATCCGAAAGCAGAATTTTTGGACACGAAAATCTTGTTACTATTTCATCAACTAATTTTTGTGCTATAGTGTCGCTAGATATATTGCTGATCGGAAATACTTCTGGCCATTTGGTGAAATAGTCGACAAACACCAATAAATACCGATTTTTCCTTTGAGTCAAGGGTAGCGGACCTACAATATCAACACCTAAATGTTCCATGGGTGCTGATTTGATTGGTATACTAACTAAAGGAGCTTTGGGTGAGTTTGTTTCTTTTGACACGTGAAATAAGATTTACACCAATGATTAATATCTCGCTTTAAAGTTGGCCAATAATATTGTAATTCGATTTTTGCTAATGTTCTTTTATACCCAAGATGTCCAGCAATGGGAATGTTATGATTTTCTTTCAAAATATCGTATTGTAATGATTCTGGAAGAACTAATCGAAGTGAATTTTTTGTTCGCGATTTATAATATAAAATATCATTTTTCAACAGAAACCTACTTAATAAAATTCCACGAGGTAATTTAACTAATTTTTTAATTCCATGTAACTTACTTATAACTGTGCAACAAAATGAATCGTGTTTTTGTGCGGTTTGCATATCTATTGAAGGTTTGTTAGGAGACGCTCGGGTTAAAGTCGTTACCCTTTGCTTTGGTTGAGGTATACGTGAAAGTGCATCCGCGTTTCCATTTTGAGAACCGGCCCTATGTTCTATGTTAAAATCGTATTCCTGTAGAGCTATTGACCACCTACTTAACCGTTGGGAAGTGTCTTTCATGTTCATGAGCCATTTTAGTGGATTATGATCCGCAAGAATTGTGAACGTTTTACCGTGTAAATAAGGCCGAAAATATTGAACACCCCACTTAATTGCCAACGTTTCTTTTTCTATTGTAGCATACTTTTGTTCACCTTCATTCAGCTGTCTACTTGCATACGCGACAGGATGTTCTTCGCCATTATAGCTTTGAGCTAATACAACACCTAGCGCATGATTACTGGCATCCACTTGGAGGATAAAAGGTTTTTCGAAATTTGGTAGTTTTAAAACTGGATGATTTGTTAGCATTATTTTTAATTTGTCAAATGCTTGTTGGCATTGTTTGGACCACAAAAAAGGTATATTTTTTCGCGTAAGATAATTTAAAGGATATGCAATTTTAGCAAAATTTTTAATAAATTTACGATAGTAAGAAGCTAAACCCAAAAATTCCTTGACTTCCGTAATATTTACAGGAACGGGATAATTTTTTACTTTTTCTGTTTTCGCTGGGTCTGGTTTTATACCGTTTGTTCCAACAACATGACCCAAGTACAGTATCTCAGTTTTAAGAAAATGACATTTTGAGCTTTTTAATTTAAGGTTAGCTTCACGAAGACGCTGAAACACTGCTTGCAAATTTTGTTGGTATTCCTGAAATGTTTTGCCAAATACTACTATATCATCGATATAAACTAAACAGTTCTTAAATAATAACCCTTTAAGAATAATTTCCATTAATCTCCGAAAGGTGGCAGGAGCATTAGTTAGCCCAAAAGGCATAACCTTAAACTGATAGAGTCCTTCATGTGAAACGAAAGCAGTTTTTTCCTTGTCTGATGGATGTAAAGGAACTTGCCAATAGCCAGAAAATAAATCCAGGGTGGAAAATCATTTAGCACCCCCATAGTGTCCAATATGTCATCTATTCTGGGTATGGGGTACGTATCTTTAACAGTGATTCTGTTTATTTTCCTGAAATCCACACAGAAACGAATAGATCCGTCTTTTTTTAACCAATACTACAGGTGAGGACCATGGGCTTTAAGATGGTTCAATGACATTTTTGTCTATCATACTATTTATTTCTTTAGTTATTATTTCTTTCTCGGTGATCGACCTACGATAAGCTCGCTGTTTGATAGGATTGTGGTGACTTGTGTCTATTCTGTGAGCCAAAAGATTTGTTTTACCCAAGTTGTCTTTATTTACTTCAAAAATATCTTTATATGCAGTAAGAAGTTTTTCCAATTCCTGTAACTGTTCTGTAGACGCCGCAGATCTGTCAATATTTTGAGCTATGTCAGGAGCTATAGTTGCACAGCCTACTAATGCAGCGTTTTCACTAGGATTACGAGAAGCCGAAGGATCTATTTCATTGATGCTTTGTACACTCTCAATGCTCCCTACGTTAGTGCGAGCAGAAATTTCAAATGTGGAATTTGATGCGTTTTCAATAATAACAGGTATTTTACATGCTTGCAGTCTACAGACACTATCGACTATATTTATACCTTGTTGAATTTGGTTTGGTGAGAATAGAAAAGTCTTATTTTCCATTAAATTGCGTGTAAGCGCTTCGCCCCAGCATATCCGCATTGTGCGTGGCGGTATGTGATATGCTTTAGACAAAATAATGCTCACTACTTTTGAAGAGCCAAGGAATGGGACAATATTATTTTGAACATTCAAATGTTGTTTTTGAAAGTCCAAAATTCCTTTTTTTAAAAAATCTAATCCTAATATACAATCGTGATGAGGTTGATCGATAATTATGAATTCAGTTTGGTATGATGTGTTCCCCAGAGTAAGGCTCAACTGAACCGAACCAAGAACTTTGAGGGGTTTGTTGCAAACGGACACCAGCGTTTGATTAGAGCGTTGAATCCGTTTTAGAAAATTTGGGTTATTTAATAACTTTTTCCAAATAAGGTTACTAAGAATATTAACCTCAGACCCAGAGTCACAAAGTATTTCAAATTGGTAACCTTCTAGTGATCCATGTATAAATGGTAACGAAATACAGCAGTTTAAATGTTTAGACTTCATATCAGGTATTTTATTGAGAGGTTTTACAGTTGACTGGGAGGCTTTACCTCTCTGTAAAAGGCTCCCTTTCAGTTTTTCCGACTTCGATTTCGCGAAATTCGAGGGGAACTTGATCTAGTTCGTGAGTTAGAATTGTAATTTCGTAAATTTACGCGGCATTGATGCGTATAGTGATTATTTCTATTACATATATTACAATGTCTTGGTGGCCGATAATTCAAATTTTGGTTCGACGTATTAAAATTTCTCGGGTTATTTAAGTTATTAAAAATCAGATTAATCTGAGATTGCATTTCTGTAAAACGGTCGTCGTAATTTTTGAGGATGGATTGAATTTCTGAAAGTTGTTGTTTAATGTCGCGACTAGAAGGACTACCACCAGCAAAACTAACAGTTTTGGAAATTGGAACTGGCTGTTTATTATTTTGAATGGTTTCAGTCAGTTTTGTGATAGCTTGTTCTAACTGAGTGTTAGATAAGGTAGTTCCCGAAGTTTGTTGAAGATATGGTAATAGGCTAAGCTGTTTCAGAGCAGTTTCTTGCCGTTTAGCAATTTCCACTGCTTTGTCAAAAGTTAAATTTTCAATTGGATTTTGCAACAAAATTTGTTGAAATTGAGGAAGTAATCGATATACAAAATGTTTGACTTTTGTGTCTGAAATTTCGGTTCCGTTGAATTGGGACTAGTCTTTTGCACTAATTTGTTAATTGCTATAGCAAAATCATCAACAGTCTCAGCGGGCAACTGGTAACGTGCGTTTAGTTCGCTCCAAGCTAACCCACTTTCGCCCATTGGTGTAAATTTTGTAATGAGCCGCTCTTGTATGTCTTCAAATGTGAGATTTGGCGGTAAAGTTTCAAAAAAATCGGCTGCCAATGATGTTAGAAATGCAGGTAAAATGTCTTTCTTCCGTTCAGGAGACCATCCATTTGCGATAGCTGCACGAGAAAACTCTTTAAGCCATGTTTTAATATTTTTTGATTTGTCGGCACCCGTGAAATTTTCGGGGATTTTAACAAGACTAGGACTAGGAAGGGTCTGGTCAAAATGCAAGTTACTTGCGTAATTATTCATATCCGTTAAAATTCTATTGGAAATTTTGAATTCAGGTTTTAGCAGTAATGATTTAAAATTTACGCTTTTACCAGACCGCATTGCATTGAATAGATAAATTCAAGTGTAAACACAAGTAATTTTGACAAAACCTGTACCAAAATATTGTAGTTCGATAATAAATTTGCTTGGTTAGTTTGTTGAAGAAGTTGGAAATCAAGTAAACAGTAGCGATTCCGTTGTACGTTTGAGGGCCAAAAACCTCGAATTCAAGTGCTTGTAAGTTTGTAAAATAATTACCAGTAGTTGTGAACACAGAACCAATTATCGTCGCTTTGTCCAAGTTGTAGCGGATTAAAATGAAATGGTGCAATATAACTTATACCAAAAATTGATCGAAACCAAGTTCAAATTGTCTGGAACGTGTTGATGTTGTGAATTAAACTTTGAACTTCGGTACGTTTCAAGCCACACTTTGAACGCAGGCTTACTTCGAACCGAACGTTACTTGAACTGTTTTAACTGACGAAGGCATTGGCTTGGTTCGTCGTCACAAATATGTTCGCTATACGGGCTACTGGCCCCACGTTGGGCGCCAAAATGTAGGTATTAGTTTGGTTGAATTGTTTAGCCGTGTAGACATATAGATTTAATTGTAGGTGATTATTAAAATTGTCTTCTTGAGTAAATCATAACAGCACCATTTTATTGAGAACGACTAGCAAAACCTGAGTAGAAAATTAACTAACTTTCAACTTCAACTAACTACTTTCTTTTGTTTTAAAAGATTGAAGATATAAATTTTATATCAGAATATGTAATCC